>MEHQ01001308.1:0-99225 GCA_008828725.1 Saccharina japonica
TCGTCTCGCACTTCGTCTGCACTCTCGCACTTCGTCTGCACTTCGCACTTCGTTCGCTTTGCTTTTGTTTGGCGCGCGACGCGTACACTCAACCGATTCAGACACGCTCGGGACTGATAGAGGCCCGCTATTTGTGCCGACCGTCCTGTGCTGCTCGTGTCGAAAGCCGTGCCGAGATCGGAGAGCTAGGCGGTAGTGACTGTCATAATTGGTTACCACAGTGACAATTGTCACTGAGATTTTTTATTTAACCCTGCGCTCAAGCTCTCAAGCAAAGATGTCGGGAGACATGTCAAGCAAGGCAAAACATGCGCTGTCAAGGGTGTAGGGTGGAGTGTTCCACACTAAAAACTAGTTGTTTGGTGACAGTCACGGCATGTCAAGGCTGTCAAGGGTTGAAACTGAAGACCACATTCTCGGCAGTAGAGCAACAACGGTGATGATCGAACGAGAAGAGGAAGACCATCATCGCACACAGCACACACACGACCATCACCAGCAAACACCACAACGACGACCATCACCACCACCGCCACCACCCCTGCCCCACGAGCCGCAGGAGCACCAGAAGTTGTTGTTGCTCGTAGTGGCTGGTGGTGGTTGGTGGTGGCTTCGTCCCGTGGTTTGGTGGTGGTTCCTGGTTCGCACTCGTTCAGCAGCAGCAGCATGTTTTTTTTTTTTTATGATACATCCGTACACCAGACCAGCGCTTGCCATATATTCCAGAACACTGCTGCTGCTGCTGCTGCTGCTTTTTTTTTTATGTCGGGAGACATGTCAAGCAAGGCAAAACATGCGCTGTCAAGGGTGTAGGGTGGAATGTTCCACACTAAAAACTAGTTGTTTGGTGACAGTCACGGCATCTCAAGGCTGTCAAGGGTTGAAACTGAAGACCACATTTCTCGGCAGTAGAGCAACAACGGTGATGATCGGACGAGAAGAGGAAGACCATCATCGCACACAACTAAAAAAGCAACCAGCACACACACCACCATCAACAGCAAACACCAACAACGACGACCATCACCACCACCGCCACCACCCCTGCCCCACGAGCCGCAGGAGCACCAGAAGTTGTTGTTGCTCGTAGTGGCTGGTGGGTTGTGGTGGTGGGTCGTCCCTGTGTTTGGTGGTGGTTCCTGGTACGCACTCGTTCAGCAGCAGCAGCATTTGTTTTTTTTGCCATCCCATTTCTTATCGCTGCTTGCTGCTGAGAGATGCAGAAAACAAAAAGACCATAAAAAACGATTTCTGAAATGATACAGATTTTACGAAATACGAGCAAAAAGACAATACAAAAAAACGAATTCTGAAATGATTCAGATTTCTTAGTGTGCATTTTTCTCTGTACAAGGTTTTTGCGCTGACACGCATCGCTTAACAATACATGTTGGTGGGTGGTGTTGGTGATTGTGGGACTACCAGCCCAGGGACCAACCGACCTGATACCTGATACAGATTTTACAAAATACGAGCAAAAAGATAATACAACAAAAACGAATTATGAAATGATTCAGATTTATTTGTTTACATTTTTCTCTGTACTCGTACAAGGTTTTGGCGCTGACACGCATCGCTTAATTAACAATAAATGTTGGTGGGTGGTGTTGGTGATTGTGGGACTACCAGCCGAGGGACCAACCGACCAACCCAGTAAATCTCTCACCCACCACGCACACCCATCAATTACCTGCCGGTCAGTAAAAAAAGGTTTATGTGCTGACCCAAATCGCTTAGAATAAAAAACGATCCCATCAATGACAATTAATTGCAGGAACACAGCAAAAAGAGAAGAGCCGCCAACGCAGTAGCTTAATGCAGTTAGGAGTTTGACCACTTGAAGGCGTCTGTCACGCTCCTCATTCCCACCGTTCTTGTACAAACTACATGATGAAATGATACCTGGATCGTATCCGGCACTACTGCTGTTGTACCGGTATTATATCTTGTTAAACCTTACTGCTGGTATTATTATGGTATACATACGTACCTGGTATATATATGCCGCTACCAGGGTACGATAATGCCGGGCATCCTGGCATCATGGCATCACATTAGTATAGTGTACCACGCTGTCCCTAGATACTAGGACTATATACTTCGAAACCCCCTAGTTATCAAAAAAATTCCCTTGTATTTCGAGACACAGAGGTGGAGCAATGCCTGCCACCTGAAAGGGGCGGCGGCTTATTGTCTGAGCTCCTCACATGAGGAGCCCCATTATGAATAGTATTACGTAGTAAGTCACCTAAATCGTGACTTCGAAGAGATTTTTTAGTGTGAGAACCCGACCAACATTTTGTATGCGCTACGAGTCCTCGTAAGACAAATATACGAGCTCACGCAACCCCATAAGAACTGGTCCCACCTTTTTGGGGACAGACTACTTGGAATTAGTGTGGGATAAGTCAGGGAAAATATTGCCCCAGGCAAAAACTAACTGCAACCCCTATATACGGTATACCGAGGGTACGTAAATATAGGCAAAGGAAAAATTAAGCAACTACCTGGTTAACCTTTTCCGCCCTCCCTTCGACGTGAGGCGTACTTCGCCGTATAAAAGGGAATCCAGAATCCAAGGACTTCATACATTCCAAGTACGAGTGGATGTTACCAAGATCAGGCCTGAAAACTTGACGAAACTTGGCCGACAACATTGAATGATCGGCGGCAGCGTGAAAAATACCAGCCAGTCAGATCGGAAATATAAGCGACGTTTAGATAGCCCCAGATGTACCTCAAGACAGAGAACGGTATATACCGTGTCAGAAAACGGTATACTTTCCCTTTTATGTTTTGCTATTGGGCCTTGGCGAGCTGAGTTTCTATCGTCTACTGGCGCAAAAACCATCGGCATACCGTTTTGTGGCGGTTTTGGCGGGTGACGGGCACGTTCGGAATTTTGTTCAGCCCCAAACGGATCTTCGTTTTTTATGAACAGACTTGACATATACCACAGCAACAACTGCCTGGCGATTATCGTCGACGCGGCAGACAGCAGTAGAAAACTCGAGGTGGTCACCGACATCCGCTGTTTTCAACACATAACACAGGCGACGCCAAACGAGCTGAAACTCGGCGAGGGTGGGCAACATAATGAGCGATGCCCAACGGCTAGGTGGTGGCGTCGGGGGGTGTTCGTCAGGCATCATTGAGCGGGGGGGGGGGGGTGTACTCATGTCGTGCACGGCCGTAGTCATTTGACCATAGACCATAGACCCTCGCATCCCTACAATGCCGGTAGGGAGCACGTTGGGTTTTCACCAACCAGGCAGGGGGGGGGGGGCGTACTCATTTGTTGCTTGCCTTAGTCATTTGACCATTGACCACGCATCCCTTTCGAGACGGAGCATCATTCAGGGGGAGGAGGGAGTAGGTTTTTGAGCGTTTCTGTGTGCAGGTGGACACGTACACACACACTTTTCGAATATCGACTTCTAAAAGGAAAAATAAAATGAGTACATTATTGTGACGTTGTCCTCTCCCCCCCCCCCCCCCCCCCCGCACCTCGGTTCTCCTCCCAAACCACCTTCGACAACGATTACCAGCAGCGAAAACTACGCAGGTTCGGAACCCGCACGTTTCTCGAAGCCGTTCGCAATAGACCTTTCGCGGATTCCCTGTGTGTTTCTGCTCTCTCTTGTAGGCAGTAGTTGTAGTTTTCGGTGAACCATGCATCTATGTTTATTTACATCATGAAAAAAAGATTCCCACTCATTTCGTCAAGAAGGGGGGAATATTCCTATGGCATCAAGAAAAATATAAGATTCCCATTGCATCAATGAGACAAGTATCCGTAACATCAAGAAGAAGAGAATATTCCCAGTGTATCGAAAATAAAAAGAGAAGATAAGATTCCCATTACATCTAGAAGAAAAGAAAATTCCCATTGCATCAAAAGAAGAGAAGGACAAGATTCCCGTTGCCTCAAGAAGACAAAGATTCCCATTGCAGAAAAAGAAAAGAAAATTCCCAGAGAAGATTCCCATGAGATTCATCAAGAAGAAGAGAAGAGAAGATTCCCACTACATAAAAAAATAAGAGAAGATTCCCAGAAAACACTCCCAGTACACCAAGAAGCAGGGAAAATTCCCATTACATGAAGAAGAAAAGAAGATTCTACAGATTCTACACCAAGAAGAGAAAACAGAAAAGACGAAACGAAAAACGATGCTACATTATTACCCCAAAACAACGACAAAGAACCCTACATAACGCACGAAAAATCGGCCTATAGATCATACATGCACTGCCACCGACGTTCACGCTGTGGGCAGCGCTTGTGTCGAGGCTTTTTATAGCTACGCATATAAGTATGACACTAGTCTACGGGACAAAACACGCATTATACATGTCAGCCACGTAAATTTACTGCTCCTTTGCTCTTAGCGCCTATTTCTTACGGCGCCCGCTCCAAATCTGCAAAAAAAAACCAAAAAAATGCTACATGCGCAGAGAACCGAAGCGTGCCGCAATCATATCAAAAGCTGTAGATCCTGGTGAAATTGATCAAATCTGCCTACGATGCTTGCTTGCGTTCTAATTCGCTCACCAAGAAGACACCAAGCGCGCTCGCAAGCAGTAGTGTACCGCACACATTCGATGACATCGATTGAATGAAGCAAGCAAAACACACACACAACATGAAAACCTGTCTATACTGAGTACACCCGCCCAAACTGTTAACAGCGCCCCTGTTACATTCATAGGCTGTGTGCACACAACCGCCCATGTATCTCCACGAAAACCTATCTATACTATTGAGGATATCCGCCAAACTATTATAGCGCTTCCATACATTGATAACACATCCCCTGGTATCGATTTCCGAGCCGATTATCTCCAAAACATGCGTTAGAGGGGCGCACGCAACTAGAATGGTGACATTGGAAATGTCTCGTCGGGGCCTTTCCATAGACACGCCGCACGGGGTTCGCACTCTCCCCGTTGCGGAGACAATCATCTCGAAATTCGTCAGAGGGGTTATTGCTATCTTATCACCGGGTGTGATAGCTTATCACCGGGTGTGATAGCTCCTCACCCGTGTGATACGGTAAAAGGTTGCGCGCACACAACCATACATGTACCTTCCATGAAAACCTATTTATACCGAGGATACCCACCAAAACTATTAATAGCGCCTCTGCTAAACTCATAGATTATGCGCGCACACCCGCTCGTGTACCTTTCGAACATCTGGAGGGCGTCGTTCTACCCGAGTACAGCAGTGCCAGCGGGCTGTGGCCTACAGAGAACTACAACAACAGCTGGAGACAAACACCTCTACTACTTTCCACCCCAACACCTAGTCGTTTCAAAACAGCACCCACCCGCTCCCCTTTTGTAAGACACGGCCCCGCAAACAAAAAAAGAAGTCCACATCTCCCGATTGTGCAACACTCGTGAGGTACGACGTACGCGATAGGTATTCCCCGCACGACGACACAAGAATATCCCGTGTGTGCTGAACCATCAACAGGACGTCGATGACAAGCGTCATCACTCGTTGTTAACAAAAAAAAAAAAAAAACACCTCCCCAAACAACCCGCTACGAAAAGCGTACCACCCGTTAACGAAAAAAAAAAAACACCCTCCGCAACAACCTCCATCCGGTCTTGTCATTGTCTGCTCCCGTGCCTGAGGGGTCACGAGTACGACGGGCTGTGTGCCTCCTTGCGCCTTCAGAGCTGCTCGCGGGTGCTCATGCGGCCGCGACAGCCCGGTGCTCGACAAGTGCACTCTGTCGCGACGACGGCTCCCAGTCCAATTTTGTGCGGCGCGGGGTACGCGTACGATATCTCTTCTCCAGAACGGATTTCCCTCAGAGAGAAGAAGCACACGCGCTTGTCGAGTGCCTGCTCCTTACCGGCGGCCACCTGTGGAAAAAATGCGGGGGGCGCAGCAGGGGTCGTGCACGTGTCGCAGGGTAGGGTCACACGTGTTTCGATGAGGAAATATATATGGGCATGTTCCCATGGCATCAGCGTGCAAGTGTTTCGATGACGGCAACATTCTGGGAATGTTATTTTGAGAGCAGCAGCGTGCCACGTTTTGATCGTGCTTGGTTTTATCCGAACCCTGGGAATGTTCCAGGAAACTTGCTATCGAAACACTTGTAACCGCTGCTGACATATTGAGCGCATATTCAGGTCCCACCGATTTCTCGATTCCCGATTTTCCCCTCTCCCGGAAGCGCTTAACAAACTTGAGTTCGTTTATTTTCCAGACAATTAGGCGGCAGGGTGTGAGCTTCAGCGTGCACGGCCCGAGCGACGAGAGAATGCGTACGCGAGTACACGAGTATACGCGTCCACCTGCTGCTCAAACGCTGCTGCCACGGTAGGATGGCAACCTAAGTTATACGAAACTCGCCGCATGTGAGGAGTTCTATACTATTAGTACTAATATTAATACTACGGTGATACATTGTTAACAGCATGAAATCTACACCTAAACGAAAAAAACAAAAATATTTTTTTTGTTGTTTTTTGTAGTTGTTTTACCCATCCAATAACTTTTCATTGCAGGTTTAGCCCTTTACAGAAGCATACGCGGGTCTGATGGGGGCTTTGGGGAGTTTGATCGAAACGTGAAGACTATACCTTTCAATCGGTGGTTGTCTTAAGCTCGAACACGTCACCCAGCGTGCAGGGGAGCGGAATGAAAATGGGCAAAAAATCATACTAAAAACTGACTGGAAAATGTCCCAGGGTCCCCAGACCCCGAAAAAGTACGGCAAACTATATATTTATGAACTCCGTGGAATGCTGTGCGACGGGCTATCTTTTCAGTTTTTGGATCCTCGTTGATAGCGTCGAGCTACGCGCACTCAAAGACGCGCACCCCTGGTTCACGCAGCTGAGGGTGCTGGCAGAAACACAGGATAGGTACTGCTGTGGAGCCTGTAAGTGCCCCGTGACGACGACCAATGCCTTAGAGCTTGCTACCGCACTCGACGTGAACCATTGCCTGAAAAGCAGTGAATATCGTTGGTTGAACAGCAGCAAGCCTTCGAACTACGCCCGACCAAAGGCAGCAGAACCTCCACCAGGTTTTGCTATCCACGGGGCAGTTATTTCGTCTATTGCTGCACGCAACCCTTCCCGGGGTGAAGAAACAACGAGCGCGCCGAGGTTGTGACTGCATGGACCGTGTGGCAATATATCCAAGCTGCCATTCACCGTTTTTGACCTGGTTTGGGTACGAAACGTAACACAAAATTGCTCCAAGAATTTCATCGGAATGTTCGTATACGTTCTTATGTGTAACTCAACACCACATTGTTATTTTCTTGTTATTTTTTTTGCATCGTGATCGCATGGACCATGCGATCAATATAAGCTATAACTTATCGTTTTCGAATAATATGTACCAGAGTTGTGGCCTGGTTTGTCTTTTCCGTATTCGACACATATCCACAGCAAAGTTTGTTGGAAATGTTTCACCGGAAATTTCTGATACTTTTCTCCATAACTCTACGGGAAATTGTGATATGTTTATTTTTATTCCTGCATCGTGACCGCATGGGCTGTGCGGTAATTTCAACCTTTACATTACAACGTTTGATACCAAATTGACGAAGTTGTAGCCTGGTTTGCCACCAAGTTTCAACCTACCAGAAACAGATTTCACCGGAAAATTCTCATATATTTCTCCATAACTCCACCACGAAGTATTACTTTCATATTTTTATTTTTGCATCGTGATCGCGAGGATTGTGCGATCAATTCAAGCTATTGGTCACGGGTTTCGAACGAGTATTGCCGGAGTTACGCCTGAATATGCATGGACAGGTTTTTACTCCTGTTAACAATGGATCACCGTTAGTACTATTAGTATACTACTATTAATGTCTTACTACTAGTATATTACTATTAGTATAGTACTATTAGTATGGTACTATTAGTATACTACTATTAGTATACTACTATTAATGTGTTACTACTAGTATATTACTATTAGTATAGTACTATTAGTATGGTACTATTAGTATAGTACTATCAGTATAGTACTATTAGTATAGTACTATTAGTATAGTACTATTAGTATAGTACTATTAGTATAGTACTATTAGTATAGTACTATTAGTATAGTACTATTAGTACTATTAGTAAGTCACCCAACAACCGACTTTGAGAGAAAACTCACAAGCTAAGCCCGGTACGCAACCCCAAGGGCTATACCTCGTACTACTGCTGTAGGTTGTCCAACGAACAACATCGTAAAAAAAAAAACATCGGACCAAAACCTATTGGGTATCATAGATATCAGTTGAGGAGTTAGAAATAGAAATGTTTCACACCTCGGCAGATCATCTACAGATATATCGTGATCTACTGTAGGTCATCTAGATGATCTAGTTCCTCACCTAGGTTATGGGATGTTGTGCAGGGCCTGCATAGGATCAGATCTAACCCAGGAAAAATGTGTGCTAGTACTATTGATAATAGGTCGTGCAGAATATACTGTTTTTCCTACCCGGCAACATGAGCTATTAATAGACCCTACCGTGATCGAGAATAGATCTACCTCGGAAGATCTATAGATTACGATCTACGGTAGATCATGATATGTCTGTCCGTCGGCGAGAAACGTTTGGGGCACAAAAGCGTTACAGTACCCCAATACCTGCGAGTCGACGAAAGAAACAAAGGGCTGGATTCTCCTCGCGAAAAAACTTCAAGGCACGAAGCGTAGTGGGGAGGAGGGAGAAGCGCCTACGTTGTGACCCCGGATCTGAGTTCCGACTAGGAAAGAGAGAGAAACGAAAGGCGAAACTAATGAACGGGATCGGAAAACAAAACTGCCATAGCACGGCTCGTTACTTACCGTTTTCACGTAGCAGTTGGGGGCACATGAGTGGTTGAAGAAGCGCGAAACGTTCCCCTTCTTCGTCGCGTCGATGAAGGTGTTTTCGTCGAGGCGAACAACGTAATCCTACGTAAGGGCGGGGGGGGGGGGGGCGGAGGACAAGAGGGAACTGAAAATTAGTTTGCAGGGTAAGCAACCGTGCGCAGGGTGTGTGCACATATTGTCATGCATGGCCGTAGTCGTACGACGATAGACCCTCGCGTCCTTACAATGCCGGAATAGTGCACGTCGGTTTTTCACGGACGAGACAGACGTTGCTTGCACCAAGCGCGAAGCGCCGTGAGATGTTGGGCGAATAGTGCATGAAGGGTGAGCTGCATCCTACTACGAACCGCTTGTGAGGCAGACTTTCGGCAGAAAAAAACGGTAAGATTTGTTTGTAGGTACGCGGGAGCAGATTGGTGAAAAATTCACCTTGCCCTCGGAAGCAGATTAGCCAGTGCAAAATAGATCGGACTGCTGCGGCGGCGTCCAAACCGAGCGCGTGTTAGGAGCATATTTCGGTGGTAAACATCCGTGATAGGGCCGGCATCACAGACAGGCCTGTCCTCCTTCGGCGCGATTCCAATCAACCCTTGCGCGAAATATCCAACACCCTGTCGGTCTCCCTTTTTGTCTCGGGAGAGAACGGTGTCAGGGCATGACCGAAACCGAAAACCATTTTTCCGTGTAGAAAAGAGAGGTGCGAGCCGCGTCTCAACTTCTTCAGAACTGAACTCGCGTTTCGGGGGCAAACACTTTGGGATTAATTAGTGCCCGATAATGTTCACAGTGTCGAATGAGTTGTATAAGCTGCAACGCGAACGAGTCGATATCGGCCAATAAAAACACGAAACGTTACCCGGGAAGAAAGACGCAGCTCCTGTTCACAAAAAAGAAGGGTGCTTTGCATGGCCGCAGGCGCAGCTAAATGGCTCGTACTTTTAGCGCGGTGGAAATACAAGACAGTCGTAGATACGCGTCTCTCCGTTCTCCTCCCTTTCACCGTCACAATAATCTGTTACCATCACAATAGTCTAGTCTGTTACCATCACAATAGCCTGTTACTATCACAATAGTCTAGTCTGTTACCATCACAATAGCCTGTTACTATCACAATAGCCTCTTACCATCACATTAGTCTCGCGGTACTTCGCGGTTCGATTCTGCGCTTCCTCTAGATTCAGACGCTCCCCCGTGTACTCCGCGACCAGCTCGTGCGCACGAATCGCTCGGGTTGCGAAGGCGCCCAGGCCCTGGAGGAGTTCGAAATCGAGCGAAAAGACACGACCGCCAAAAAAAATGGAGAGCGAGCGAGCAAGCGAGCGAGCGAGATACGTACAAGGTTAACATCGTGCTTCAAACGTACCAACACCGGTATGTGTAGAGTGTACGCAAGTAGACAATACGAGCTTCAGATTCCAGGTTAACATGGTGCTTCAAAAGTACCACGACCGATATATAGAGTACACGCAGGCAGACAGTACGAGAATCCGATTTCCAGACAGGGGGAAGAAAAAAGCGCGAACAAATCGTTCTGCGCTTTTCCTCTCTCGCCCCCCCCCGCGTGCTCTTACCCCCCTTCCCCCCACTCAATAGTGCAACCGACTTCGCCCAGCGTAGACAACACTGCTGATATCATCGTCCACACAATCTCTTCGCTACGTCTTAACTTTCGGCAAATTTCCCAGACGCGGTCGGAGTTAGGCTTTTTGGGGTTAGAGTGCTTCAAATCCAAGTAAAAGCATATTTTAATTATTTTTTTTCTGAAGCTGGGCCCTTAGAAGGTCCACAAATAGACTCATAGCCTTCCCTCCTCCCACCTGCACCGCAGACTTCCCCACCCTCAGGCGCGTGATCGATCGGGCGTTTACGTCCTTCAAAAACTTGCGGAACGTGCGCATGTGCCGCGCCGACTCCTCGCCGCTCCGCTGCTTCGCCCCGTGGGCCGCCTGCAGCACCCTCCACTCCGGCGCCACGGCCACGGCGGCTGACTCCGTCGCTTCCTCTTCCAGCTTCGGGTTGGGGCCCATGGGCCCTGGCTGGTCGTTCGCGGGATCAAGCGCGAGGAATTCTCCGTCCGGTGCAGCTTTCCGCCGAGTCACCGGCGTCGGTAGCGGGCGGGTGTGGCGCTCGCGGCTGGACAAGGTGGCGCGGTCGATGGGCTCACATTTTGCGCAGTCGGCCTCCCGCCTGAGGGAGGTAGGGAGGGAGGGGAGAGAGGGCGGTAGTTCGGGTGGGTGGGTACGAAGGCCAATGGCGGGGGGGGGGGGGGGGGGAGGTAAGGGGAGTAATGAGGTGGCCATCATAGGCTTCTAGTTGATCCTGCACTGGCGAAGGCCTACTATAACCGCGGCGTAGATCAACCATCACCAACGATTGACAGCAACGAACAAAAAATCCGAGGAAAAACAACGGAAGTGGGAGTTGCTTGCCTCCCGATTTCAGCACAAAAAGCTTTCGACGCAAAACGAGTGAGTTCGAACGCTACGTTTCCACTGATAATTCGGAGCGGCGCCCGAAGGCGCGACAGGAGTGCAGTGTTACAACATGTCCCACACGCAGGTCATCACTGCCAAATAAATGCCTCTGCCCGGCCAACAACCAACCACACTGAACCGAATTAATCGACACAACCAATGGAAACATGTACCGCTACCCCACCTAAGCGACTTCTCGACGCTGTCGGCCCTGAACGCCGACAAAGAGTCCCTCAGCAAGCTCTCCTCGTCGCGCATCTGCCCGCGGGTGTACAGGAACGCCGCGCTTGAAGCCGCGAACACAGCCGCCTCCACGGCAACCTTCACACGGCCCTCCTTCCCATCGTCATCACTCCGCGCCCGTCCCCTTTCCCCCCCCGAAGCCCCCCTGCCGCTGACGCCGTTGCCGTTGCCTACGGTTCCGGAACAGGCCTCCCCTGTGCCGTTCTCGTGCTTCGCCTCCTCCTCCTCGCGCGCGCGGTAAGCGGCGGCCGCGCGCCTTATCGCGATGTGCATGTAGTACGCGCTCTCGTTAGCCGGAGTGATCTCGAAACCCGTGAAGTGGCCGTCCAGGGGCCAGGCGTCCGAAGAGGCTGCCGGCCCGTGGAGGCTGTGCTTCGCGGCCGTGGACTCCGCGGAGCTGAGGCTGTCGAGAAGATCTGTCGCCCGGGGCCAAAGCCGCTTGGCTCCCTCTAAGACGGCACTGAATATCGGGAGCCATTTGTGTATAGATTAGGCCATTGATGGCGCCGGAGGCGAAGAAGGACGGGGATGGGGGGTACGAGGTAGGTGGGGGCGGGGACAAGGGATATATACGGGGAAGAGCTGGTGAGAATCGTTGTTGTCAAAATGCATTTGCTCGCTTGATGAACAGGAGTTGGAACGGCTGTCAAAAATACGCGAAAATTCCGTGTCCCGACAAGAGGATCGACCTGATGCTTGCATATCTGAAGGCCAAATGTATTCCTCGTGAACGAGCCGCCGCCGCCGCCGCCGCCGCCGCCGCCCCCCACCCACGCCACAATGTTGTATCTCGTCTCGCCGACTTGCTGTTTTGAGTTCGCAGCGTCAACATCGCCTCTTGTGACGAAAATACTATTTTATCGCACTATTAATAAACTAGACAATGAATCGTAATCCCGTGCTTCGTACATACAGCCCAAAAAGACGCTGGGGGTAAAAGTCTCCCACGAGTGAAATTGGAACGTAAAATCGACGATCAGCAAAACACCCCAAAAAAACTAAAACTAAAACTAAAAATCACGCACATGGCCGCTGTGTGGTACACAGTCCCTGGGGCGTTGAACGCCTTCGCGTTCGCGCACAGCAGCTCCACCTCCAAGGCGACCTCCCCGATAGACGTGTACAGCCCCCACTGCGACCGCCGCCGGATGGTGGAAAAGTCGATAGGAAAATCAATCGTCTCCGCGTAGCCCGCCACCCCGGACGGCACAGGGTCCTTGAACAGGTCGAGCGGGTCTAGCTCCTGCAGGCGGTCGAGCGCCAGCGTCGCCACCAAACGTAGCAGGCGCTTCCGTTCGATCGACGGCTTTGCTGGCAGGACGGGGCCCTCCTCGCTCCACCCTTCGCCGGCGGCGGCGGCGGCGGCCGCGGCGGCGCTTCCGCTCCCACTCCCACCCCCGCCGCTTGCTTCGCTTCCACGAGGGCTCGTGTCGCGGCGGAACGCATAGGCATCTACACCGACCTCCGTCGAGGATGAAGAAGGGAGAACCTCAGGAAGGGAGGAGGACGGCGACGATCGGCCTTGATTTTCCCGTGCTGCGGTCGACACCTGTAAAGACAATAAAAATAAAACAAAAAGTTGGTTGCAAGCAACTCAGGGATCTTCCATTGAATACGCTATATACATCATAGGTTTCCCGAGGGCCCAAAAATCGCGTGTCTCGTGTGGTGTGGTCATATAGGTAAGAGGGAGCAGGAGTCACGGATGTCAGCGCATCTTTCGCAGAGCGGCGCGTGGGGGTCGAGAACGGGCTTGCATCGTACGCAACCGAGTGTCCTACAAGGTGGCTCCTCGAGTCGACTTCGCTCATTTGACGACACTCTCACGAAAAACTCGTCATCGCCTCGTAAACCAGGTATATGTTATACGTACATGCTTTGCAGCATATAACAACTGTTTATACCTCAGTGGAAGACAGGGTCCGTTTCGTCCCTCTGCTCTCCCCGCCAGACACAGCACCGCGATCAGGCTCCCTGAAACGCCCGTTCGCTCCAGATGTCTGGTGACCAGCTCCATGAGGTAAGGCGCATGGGCTCGTCAGCACTCCACCCCCTGCCCACGCCGCCCCACGCAAGGACGACGGTGGTTGGGCCCGGCGCTGAGGGCGCTCCTTGCGCTCTCGGCATGTCGGGCAGTTCCACTGATGAAAAAACAATTGTGGTGGTTGGGGGGGGGGGGGTCAGGGTTCAAGGACGGGCGAGGTAGGGGGGGGAGAGCGGGGGTGCGGTAAGCGAGACTTGAACAGGGCGTGGACGACATACCACTTAAAACCAAAGAGTTAAATCATTGCATAACACACAACGAGAAATTGACAACAGTAGCTGTGACAGACAACGCGCCAATGACGAGATGCGATACACAAGCCGCGGTCAACGCGCCATCGACGAATTATGACATACAAGGAAGGTGTCATTGCGTGACATCCCCCACACCACATATCCTTTACCTTGATACTGCCCGCGGTGAGGTTGTTCTTTTCGATGCTCTGCTTCTTCGCCAGGCACGGAAAGCAGAAGGAGTGGACTCGCGCCAGCTCGTGGTTGGCGCAGACCATCAGACCACCATCGGGGTGCAAGCGGCAGTACGCGCACACGTCCATCTTCCCCTCGTCTTGGGTCGCTCTCATGTGCTTAAGGTTCCAACGCCGATTTTCCTTGCGTATCTCCTTGTTCGTCTCCAGGCCCTTATCGCGAATCGCCCTTTCTACCGGCCGGGCCCCCTCTCTCTCTTGCCACGGCCTCCCGCTAGTAGGTTCTCCGCCGTGGCCTGCGCTCGCCGAAGGACCTTTCCGAGTGTAATTAGGTCCGTTGTTCGCGCCACCGTGCCCCCTTTCAGCGCCTCGAGGATCCCAAACCTCGTCCCTTGCGTCTTCCTCCACATCCATGTCGTCGTAAGAAGGCCTTCCGGCAGCTGCAGGATCGCTTGTTCGGCGGAACCCTGCGGAATTTCCCCGCCCAGCGTACGCCACCTGTCTTCTATCGAGCCTGTGTGTCGTCGGACGAGCGCCATTCGTCCTTGACGAGCCTTGTCCTAGCCTAACAGCATCGTCCGGGTAAGAATGCTGCCTGTCCCTTCGCGCCCCGCCATTGCCGCCAGCTCCGTCGTAAGGGTAACCCGAGCCTCCACCCGAGGGATCGCCACCGAAACCACCGCTTCTCTGCGGGCGACCGTGCTGGCCCGCCCCAGAGTAGCCCTTGCCGTCGGTGGGCGCACGCGACCGCCAGTCGGCGCTCGCGGAACCGAAGGGGTTCGCTCTCGCCACGCTGCTGCCGGCGAGGGCAGTGTTCTCCGCCTCCTTTACGAGCGCATCCTCTGCCTCGATGACCCTCGAGTATCCCGCCTTTGCAGCTACCTCCTCCGGTGCTAATCCCACGTCCACCATGTTTGCCGCCAGGCCGCCGCGGAAGGACCCCATCGCGCGAGCCCCGAATGTCACTGCCGTGCCGTCCAGCACTCCGGTTGGACCGGTGGATCCCCCGAACGCTGGCCCGAGCCTTGTTCCGTCGTTACCCGCAAGGTTTTTCGGTCGCTTCCCAGCCTGAGACGAAAGAGGCAGATGGGCGGTCAGCGCACCGAGAGTTGGTTTCGGACTGGCGACCGGCATCCCTGTGCGGACATCGATTATCGTGTTTCGATCGCCTTGGTCGGCTTGAACCGTTGCCGTCGTCGCGATTTTTTCTTCCGCGACCCGCTCCTGCGCTGCAGCCCGCGCTTGAGCCGCCCTTGTGCGCCACCCCGCCTTCTGCTTCTTCGCGGGCGCAGTCTTCGGGAGCACGTGCGTGTACTTCTCTTCGTAGAGGAGAGACCGAAGCAGAACGTTGTCAAGCTCGGGCGAGAATACGTTCACCCGGGAGACGAGGAGCGGCGGATCCGCAGCGTCGTTCACGTTGGCAGTCGCCGGCGGCTGTGGCGCCACCGCGGCCGCCGTGGCCGCCGCTGCCGCTGCCGCTGCGGCTGCCGCTGCCGCCGACGCCGCGCCAGCGTGTCCCGTCGCGGCGCGCTTCGGGGCGTTTTTCTTGGCGGCGGCGGCGGCGGCGGTCGCCTCGGGACGCGGCGATGGCACGCTCGGAGTTGAAGACGTCGATCGCCGGTGACCACCCTTGTTGGTCTTGCTCGATGATGAGTTGGCGCTGGTCTTGCCGGTCGCCTTTTTAGTCGTCACAGGCTTGGGGGTCTGCTGGCGTTGCTCTGGGGTCCACTCTGGCACTGTCTGCTTGTCAAGGGTTTTGACATTCGTCAGGGTAACACGGCGTTTTGTGGCGCATTCGAAAGAGAGGGGAGCACAGCGTTAAAGGGGTGTCAAGGTCTGGCTAGGGAAGCGCAACTCCCCCCCCCTCCAAGGTCGAGATTAAGGTTTCTATCGCGCGAAGGCGTAAAGCCCAACCACACTGCAACGATTGGCGTCTAGATGCTTTTTTACAGCACACCAAACCACTGCTGTACGTGAATTTTTGCTGTTTCGGCGGAATGAACGGAGCCTCCATGGGTACGTTTCAACAACTCGCCTAGAGGTATTGCGCACCTTGGCGACTTTGCATTTCTACGTACAGTGCCACGCACCCTGAGCATCGAAATTATAACACTTGGAGAAAATAATAAAAACATGTGTGCAAGCTCATTCTAACTTCTCTCTCAACAGGTGGGTGCATGGCTTGTGTACGCGCATCGTACACAGGCCTGGGTGTGATGGAGTGTCGATAACAACAACAACAACAACAACAACAACAACAAAAACTACCGAAACGCTTGCTCTAATTTTTTTTGTCTCACCCCTTGAACAAGATTTACTTGTCCGGCTTCGACGCAAGACGGGCAATACCACGGGTCTTCGGCAGTTTGGTGCTCGGCGGCAAGCTGGCTGTCGCTGCCGAGGGTAAGACACTCTTCATGGAAAACTCGGGGGCAGAAGTCGCAGCATGTCAGCTCGCCGTGCTCACCACAGACGCTGTACGGGGCAAGCATTTCACGAAAAGAACAAGTTCGGGAGGAAGGGAAAAGGGCGAGAGGCTAGGTGGGAGGGGGAACAATTCCGAACAAAAGAAGCGAGCGAAAACGAAAAACGTGATCGGGAATACCGTCGCCAAGCATCGATCAAGGGTAGAGCGCCGTATGTACGAAGCCAAAGAACCAACCGGCTACGTTTGTTTTTTTTCAGGCAAAGCAGCATTGGCGCTGTGACGTCGGCCAGAGTCAACTACCTCCCGCCAAAGAACCAGTCGGCTACGAGTTTATCAGGCAAACTCTTGACACTGTAACGTCCGTCAGGGTCATTAACTACCGCCTGCCTACGAACTCTCTTCTCCGTCAGTCTTGCGTTTTATCGTTGTATCACCTGCAAAAGAAGTGGTTCCCGTCTTCGCCTACCAAGGTGCCGTCCTCTGACGTTGCCCACATTCGCACCGTCTCCTTGATCAGCGCCAAGGACGACTTCGACAAAGCATGTCCGGCCCAGTCCTTCCCTCCCCACGGAACTTTCTTCTTCGGTGCCGATTTCCCTTTCCCCTTCTTCCTGTCCCTAGCAGTCCCGTCCGCGGAGGAGCGCGGTGACCCCACGGCCGCGTCGTCTGATTCCATACCCCTCTTACGTGCGGGGTGAGTTTGTGACGCGGTTCGGACGTTACCGCCCGCGGCATCAGCGGAGGCGGAGGAGGCATCGTGCGTCTCGCTACTGCCGCGGTGCTTATCGCCCTTCTTCCCTCGGGATGCCGCACGGGGTGACCGTGCCCCGGCATTTTCCCCGTCATCGCCATGCTCGTACTCCTGGAGCCACTTGGTCTTCATTCGCCTCCGCCCGGTAGGGGTTTCGGTCGGAGTAGATAAGGCGCTGCCGCCGCCGATGTTTGGTGTGTCCTTTTGCGACGGTAGACTCGAGCCCTCCGCTTCGGTATCTTGCCGGTCAGTTGGGATATCAACGGAGAGCTGCGGCCGGGTCTGTGGAGCGGATCTCTCTCCACCGTCGCCTCTGCTCGTGCCTAAGCGGCCAATGGCCGGCCTTCCGGAACTTGCGCCTGTCGAGGAGGTTCCCATCGCGCCAGGGGTGCCTGCCCGGCCATCGCCGCTGCGTCCGTCACTGTGTCTCGGTACGGCGGCCGCTTTTTCTGCCGCTTCAACGCCAGCATTTGTTGGGCGTTCTACCGCCATGTCTGACAAGCCGCTACTTGCTCCCGCCCTCGAGTTTTGCGTTGGTCCCATGCCGGGTCCTGACAAGATATTCCCAGCACCAGAACTGCGTACACTACTGCCGCTACCGCCGCTCCTGTCGACAATACCTCCCGCGTACATGCTGCTAGGTCCACCGGTACTCGCCCCACCCGTCGTTGGACGAGCGTTGCTCCCACTACCGGCGCCAGCGGAAGATGCTTTGGACCTGCCAGATATGCTCGTGCCGTGGCCCCCGACATCGCTAATGTTGACCCAAACCGCGTCACCAACGCCATCTCCACCACCGCCAACGTATTCGGCCATCGGGATGTCGGCGTCTTGCAGCGGCTCCGCCGGCTCACTCGGGTCATCACTCGCCTCTTCTTGTTGGTTGGGTCCGTTCGCCTCTTCTTGTTGTCCTGGCCCATCCCGTCCTTCGGGTCTTTGGGGCTCACCAAGCTCCTCGGGTTGTGTGGACTCGACAGGCTCTTCGGGTTGTTTGGGGGGGTAATCTGGCTCTTCTCGCTGTGTCGACCCACCCGCCTCCACTTCTTGCTTAGACTCTTCCATCTCATGAGGTTGTCCAGGCGCGCCAGCCTCTTCGCGTTGTTGGAGCTCGTCGGGTGCTTCTTGCTGCCTGAGCGCACCTAGGTCTTCTGGTTGCTTGGGTCCATCACGCTCTTCGGGTTCTTTGGCTTCGGGTTCTCCGGGTTCTTCGGGTTCATCGGGTTCGTCATCCCAATTTCCGTCCTGCGTAACGCACGGCCCAAGAAGCGGCATCGAGGAACCAGCGTCAATAAAAAGGGCGATACTCCTAGCAGAAACGCCTCCACCCGCACAGACCCAAAAGTGGGTTAAAATCACAAAGACCCTTCAACACGAGGTACACTACAGTAGGCCGCACAACGAGCACACTTGATACGGAACGAGAAGTGTGAGACTCGGCTCGGTCGCGAAGATATTCAGAGCCGCAGTTTCACCCCTAGACAACCGCTTGACCTTACACCTTATTATTACAGTATAACAATGGCACGTATGGACAGCACACACCGGGGACAACACTTTTGGCCTTCAACAAATATTATTGTCACCGGGTGTGCTGCTGTGAAAGGGTGCCTATCTAACGTTTCCCGGGTGATACTAAGCACGATGCACGCGAGCCCTGGCAGCAATGGTTGCTAAGGAATGTGAACAGACCCCGGCCAGTTTGCAGGGGGTGTGATAGCAAGGGGTATGACAAACACGTGAGAGACGGGAGACTGGTCTGAAACCGTTTTGCCTTTCCATTCCCACGCAACGGCGGTGAGGATAAGGCCCACGTTTGAAACCCAAGGATGGCAGGGAAAATATATATGTTTGCTAAACCCCGGAAAACGGTTACCGGTATCATATATGCAATGAAACTCGCTGCTGCCGGAGCCTTAGGTGCTGTACCGGTACCGGTAGTTGGGGCTTGGAGTGCAGTAGAAGTAGTAGTAGCAGACGCGGTAAAACCGGAAAATGGACTGTTTCGGAGAAAAACGACGTGATCGTCGCTCAAAGCGCGGCAGAAGCAGGTACCGGTAATGTCGGGCGAGCAGGCTCGTTCGGCCCACTGTAGTGATGCGGCGCACTTCCCTCCACGCTAGTCTTCGTACAGGCACGTTTTGTGGTTGAATGGTATCCACCGGTCCGGTGTGATAATTTTGGGGTTTGATACCTGAAACTGCATGTAGGCGTATCTCCGCAGGGGTGTGGCATTCAACGTACCCTCGGTGATAAAGCGATGGTTCAAAAAAAGAAAAAATAATAGCATCATCGGGTGTGTGCTATCATGCGTGATACTCGGTACGCGCGAAAACATCTGTTAACGTCGAGAGATGACCTCGCTGCCACGCCACGGTGAAGCACACAGCACAAACTACTGCAGCCCAAACGTTTTTTTTCCCGTAACATTCTGCGCTTGCTCACCGGAAAATTGAGAGGAGGGTGAGCGTCACCGAAAACTCGTATGGCTTCTGCATCGTACGCCCCGGCTGCCTCCTGCGACAAAAAAATAATGGTTTGGTTCCGACGCGACACACAGCAGTAGGACGAGGAAAGGCTGGCGGGTGACCGGCGGTGGGCTGCGCTCTGCTCCGCGTATGACACACCAAAAACGTTACCCGGGGTGGGTGGGTAGGCGGGTGGGTGGGTGGGTGGGCTAACAGCGTACTATCATCCGACGAGATGGACCAACGCCCACTTGCGTGCACCCTGGCTGGCAACACCGAGGCCGGCACTAACGCGGGGACGTGGTACCGCAGCGCTGTGGAAAACTCGGTGGGGTTTCCAACCCAACAGGCAAAGAACGCCCGCGGTCAACGTTAGCGGTTGCCTACGTACTCCAAATTGTACGGGTGCCACAATAACCGCGTTGAGCTCACAAGCCATACATCCAATTGAAGACTGACGGGGGGAAAAAAAAACACGTCGCGATCGAAATCGAATCTATCGCTAATTCTTAGGGATGTTTTTGCTGCACCTTCTCGGAGGGGTAGGAGCCAATAGTGGCCTCGCCCCGGCCGGCCCGCCTACGGATCTTGGCCGTCCAAGCAGCAGTGCAGACGTTCGCCTTGACCGTTCCCGCCCAGTAAACGCCGGTATACCTGTTCCGCAAAGGGTGACGCGGGGAGCGAGGAGGGTGGGTAGACTCGTCAAAACGTTCGCCGTTGCTATGAGATAGACTGTGAACCCCTCGGTCGCATTATAATGTTGAGGCTCAAGGCGGGGAAGGGGCGTACCAGGTACATACGAGGCAAGACGGGGAAGCGGCGTACCAGACACTTCCCGGACCAGGATGTATTTCGCAGGGACATTCCAGCTTGTGGCCAATACTCGTACTTTGCCAACCCGCGCTAGACATGGGATGCCAAAGGGGGTGGGGCGCAGCAACACAGGCTGCTGACAATGCACGCCTCGAGGGTGGCGGCGGGGGCAGACAATAACCATTGTTCCCCTCTCAACCAACAAGGTTCTGCTGTGGCTGGCGTTAGCTCAAACCACACTAAAAACACGCAACCCATGATGGTCAATGTTCGAGCTGTGCTGTCTCCATAGGCTTCTACGGTATGTTCGCCATGTTGGCGATTGCATAGTAGACGGAAAGGTGTAGGACGTGTGTACGTGTGTACCTAATTGGCTGGACAACAGAGACACGGGAAAAGCGGTGGCCTGCCCCGATTAGCGTGGTAATACAACCTATTCATCCTCGTTTTTGTCACTCGCCCTGAACTACATTTTGAAGACGACCGTAAACCTCGGGGGTGTGTTCGAGTCCCGCATGAGTAACGTACTGCCCTGGTACTCAAGTAGAAGCGGAGTTCATGCTGTGCACACGCTCTCGTCGATAGCTCTGCATAATACTGTTGAAACAGTCTTGAAAGCAGGCAGCAGCACACTGGTGGGAAAACGTCGTACGTCTATAGCTGTATCACGAAGCACACGAACGGTACGGAGTGCTACTGCTTGCTGTCGCATACCTACGATAGGGCTACTGTGCCTTGTTTTGGTCCATTCGTCGCGTGGTACTCTGCCATTATACCGTAGACATTAGGGGATCACGCGTTGGTTCTCATAGAGATGGTACTTTCTTGCCATGCTCTATCTACCTCTCAGCCCTGGGCAGGGTCGGGATGGGCACCGACCGCCGATCCTCCAGTCTTGCGGTGGAAGGAGGCGGGGGGCAAGCATAATAGTCCCCATCCCCTTCCCCTCGCGGTTCGATGGCCAAAACTGCTTTTGACCGATGAGGTTTCTCGAATTGGAAACAATCCAACATTGCTTGTTTTTACAACAACTTAAAATCGCTACCAGGTATATACAGACCTAGGCCATCGGATTGCTCATTACTAGGTTAAAACCCTCTTGGGACTTGGTTAACTTGATTATAGTATAGAGGGGGGAAAAAAAACGATAAAAAGTGACGATTACGGCAAAAACGGCCACTGCGTCATTGGGGGGTGATATCATACACAATGGTTGGTGTCCGAGTCACCATGCGAGGAGTCATACTGCACAGGCGCAGCTTGATCCTCTATATCTGTACTGCTGGGCGATTACGCTGCTCGTATAATAGACGGTCGAAAACAGCAAAAACTATCGTTGGGTTGGCTCGCTTCCTTGGGGTCTCTCCCCAAAAAGGGGGTTACGCTCACAAGTTTGTCCTAAAAAGCAGTTTTTGTACTTACTGTTAGTATAGAGCTCAAGCGACGAGCCTCAGAAAATTGCATCCCCGTACCTTAAGGGAGCATGCTTCTGCTGGGGAATTCGCAAAACAAAAATTTAGGGATGACTGCGCGTCACCCCAAAAACCCTGAGACCTCTGTCGTCTTTTGAGGCGGGTGTATATGTGCGCCCGCAGCTTTTTTTTACATTGAAACAGAACTGTGCAACAAAAAAATGGCACGCGTGCTCTCGTTGCTCTTGCTTGTTCCGCCTGTGGGGTCTATAGACGCCTCATTAAACACGCCGACCACCCCGTAGGCTCAAAGTCCGCATTTTTGGCGGCATTCGTAACGCATCTGCAGAACATGCGCAATAGACTTACAAACCTGACCGATACACTATTGCTTAAAAGGTAACTGGTCGTAGGGATTCAAAAGCGTTACATACACTACTGCAACTACTAAGGTACACGGCTACTTGCGACACCGGTGTCGTGAGGCTTATTTATGACACCGTGTCACCTTGGCGGCAAGCACCCCCATGACCCCGAAACTACGACGGGTGTGTTATCATGGTGTAGAGCTCTCACGGAAGCTATCGTGTAGCCAAAATAGTCCAGGGCTCGAGGCGATATGTGCTAGACGTGTGCACATGCAGAATATTCAGGCCGGTGTCATGATTCCTTAAATACGACACCGGTGTTGCTTTTTACGGCATCGCGCCACGTTTGCGGCAAATATCCCGGGCGGGCAAGGGACTATCAAGAGTGGGTTAATATGGTGTAGGGCTATCATGGCAGCTCTCGAAAAGCCAAGACGGGGCAGTACTCGAGAAGATGTGTGCTTGCCGCGTGCACCCCAAAATATTCAGGCTGGGGGTTGGCGCACTACTACAGGGTATCCCATACAAGCCTTGCAGATGAGACCGCCTCGACAACACCGCACAACCCAACCCACTGAGAATTCGCCACATAGATAGCAAAGGAGACTCAGCATGGTCTGGGGGGGGGCTGAACATGGTCTGGAGGAGACTGGGCATGGTTTGGGTCTTCTAATCAAGCACCCCCATCGCCGAACAATTCGGATAGAGAAGTGCGGAAGATAGCGTAGTCGTGATGGGATAAATTGTAGTCGATTTTTTTTGCAGGTCGCTTTTCCGCACCGTGCACCGAACCCGGTGTGTCGGAGTCTAACGCGAGGATTTGTATCATTTCAAACAAAGCGCCATTTTCTCCACAAGTCAAATAATTTTTTACAACGAAGTAAGGGCGCCATAATCGAAGTTATAGCGAACCTGTAGCGCTGTATCTGAGGATGTTCAGTATAAATAAACGCCAGCTGGGGTGCACATAGTGTCGTCGTGTTGGGGCGATTGCGATCCCCGACCTGCTGTGAATTTTGCCGTGAAGACAATAGGCAGCTCTAACATATATACCTGCTGCCGTTTTCGACGTAAGAAACCACCTCTGGCGACAATTATATCGCGTTTTGCTTTTGTTGTCACCCAGGGTAGTTTCCTGTGGTCGGGTGGTGTGTATCGCACCCTGGCGAGAATTGACATGGCTTATTCGAGTTTTGCTCTTTTTATCACCGGGGGGTGCTTTCTCGTGGGGGGTGATATCGGCGGGGGGTGATAACAGTACGATGGGTACCTTTGGTACACTGAGCACACCCACCTAGGCCGTAGGGAGGGGTGATACCGAAAGCCGCGACAATTGGCACCTAGTGACGCTTCCATACAGTTACCACAAGGGGGGTGATATCGCAAGCAGCTCTTGGCGAGGCCATAAACGCTAGTGCCGGGGCTTGAGACGCGACGAACTGTGCCGGAATAGCAGACACTGTGGCTGGCGCAGCACTCGCTGGTGTGGCTGGCGTGGCACGCGTTGCCATGGCTGGCTCGTCTAGCGCTGCTGTCGGAGCTCGAGGCGCGGGCGAAGCAGGGGTGGTTTGAGGACGGATGAAGAACGAAGCGATCGTGGCCCTGCTCGTGGCTAGGGCCGCGTTAGCAGACCGTGTCGAGGCAGCAGGCTTCGCCGGAGCCACAGACGCGCTCTGTTCACGGACATGGGCCGCCCGTGCGGAAGGGGCTCTGCCCCTGTTCAATGTTGTTGGTGGTTCTCCATGATGTGCGGTGCAGAAAGCTGCCGGAACTAATTTTGTGTGGACCTCAAGTGATATTATGTGTAGTATTGTTCGGAAGGGGTATCGGTCCAACGGTGTGGTATCTAACGTACCCCTTGCGTACCCTGGTGGTAAACCTAGCCTTGTTGATTTGCTTTGTAATTATCATCACCGGGGGTCCTTTCCTGTGGTGGGGTGGTATATAAGAGCAGGGTGGTACCTTGCGTCGTCAATCACGGTACACTATTGACAAAGACTGTCCTCTGGCTTTCATTTTGCCTGTGTCTTCATCATTGAGCCGACTCATCTTGCAGCTCAAACGTGCAGTGCTCGGCAACATAAATTCTACGAATGTACTGCTTTGCCAAGGGTGGACAATGGCGATGGCTGTATCGGTGACTTGGAAGCGTAACCAGTTTAGGGCATCATGATGATCAGCGTTCGTTTGATACAACCAGCAACATCTACAGCATATACCACCAACGTCGTTGTTTAACCAGCCTTCAACTGGTGTTGTTGAATAAAACACCTATTACAGAGGACCATATAGTAAATAGGACCAAATACTTTTAGTAAAAATAGGTAAATATATAGGGTTTTGTGTATACCGTAGGTCCTGTATACTAATGCATGGTCCCCCGTAATAGAGTCACTACCTCTACGATTCGCAGTAGGTCGATTTTTTCGTGTTGGCGAGGCGGTCTCGTCTGCAAGGCTTAGGCTTACAAACGATACCACGGAGTCATGCCCTGTAAAAATATACAAAGCATAGCCTGAGTGTTCTGCGGGCGCACGCGGCACGCACATCTCCCCTCGAGTACTGCCGCGTTTTGGCTCTACGAGAGCTGCCATGGGTATAGCTCTACGCCATTCTAACCCACCCTCGGTAAAATCCATAACCCGCCCGGGATATGTGCCGCGAACGTGTCGTGGTGTTGTATATAAGCGACACCGGTGTCGTGAAAAAGGAATCACGACACCGGTGTGCATATTCGGCAGGGGCCCGCGGCTACGCGTAGCACATATATATCTCCTCGAGTACTGGACCGTTTCGACCACACGATAGCTTCAATGACAGCCCTACACCGTTAACACACCCACCGAGGTGCCTGGTCCTTCCGGGTTGTATACCACGAACGTAGCGCGGTGTCGTAACTATGCCTCTTATTCGCGACATATCTCCTCGAGTACTGGACCGTTTCGACCACACGATAGCTTCAATGACAGCCCTACACCGTTAACACACCCACCGAGGTGCCTGGTCCTTCCGGGTTGTATACCACGAACGTAGCGCGGTGTCGTAACTATGCCTCTTATTCGCGACACCGGTGTCGCAAGTATGCCTCGTGTTAGCGACACCGGTGTCGTAAATAAGGACACCGGTGTCGTTAATAAGGAAAATCGACACCGGTGTCGTTAATAATAAAAATCGACACCGGTGTCGTTAATAAGGAATATCGACATCGGTGTCACAAATAGCCGTATGACCGTCACCCGGTTTAGTATATACCTGGTACCTGGTGCTGGTATGATGCTACTGCTGTGTGGTACTGCTGTAATAAACTTGGAGATGCATATTCATACCGGCATCATACATGCATGCGTCAAGCGCTTATCACACAATACCTTACACTACTATTGTGTCAAATCGAATTGTATGATTAATGGTGTTGTAAAATGTTACTGGTATACTGCTGTACCTGGTGTGTCAGTACCGGGCTGATACGAGCCTAGCCTACGTACCATTACTGGAATAAATTAGTATCATACTCGCACACGTCAATGGTCATTACACGAGAAGCTTCCGATGCGACGCTACGAACATACTGTCGCAATACTACACTGAAAAAGAGACGCTCTCCCCGGCACCTACCTAGACACGGGGTCTGGCTTCGGCCCGCCTTTGCCGATGGCCTTGCACTGATGGCAAAACCACTCGTTCTCGGGGATTTTGCGGACTGGAGGCTTGACGCAGAAGGTGTGGTACTCGCCGTCGCAGCCGTCGCACAGAAGGATGAGGTCTTGCTGGTCATTTCTCTTGCACACGAAGCAACCTCCCTCGTCAAGGGGGTGGCTGGGATCACCCGCCACAGCGGCAGCAGCAGCAGAGGCAGCAGCAGAGGCAGCAGCTACTGCATCACTGCTGTTGTTGCTGACGCCTGCGCCGGTGCTGGCGGCAAGGTCGTTACGGCTGGTGGTGCTGTCGTCATGGCCGGTCTTGGGTGCGTTGCTCTCGTTGTTGTTGTTGTTCGTGGTGGTGGTGGTGTTGTTGGTGTTGGTGTTGTCGTTGTTGACCTCGTTGCTGCTGTCGTTGCTGCTGCTGCTGTTATTGTTGTCCTTGTCGTTGTTGTTCATCTCGTTGGTGTCCTTGTTGGTGTTGTCGTTGTTGTTGTTGTTGCCGCTGTTGTTGTTGTTGCTGCTGCTGCTGTTGCTGCTGCTGCCATTGCCGCCACCCTTGCCGTCACCCACCGTGCTAGGAGCGGGTGCCGTCAAAGCTGATGACGATGACGATGCTTCTTCCATCGTTTAGAGCGGCGACAGCAGCAAGTACACCGAGGCAGCGATGGCCGTGGCCAAACTCGTTGGCCGTTTTAAATTTAATCTTGGGTGAGGTCGGCCCGTTCTTCTTCTCTCAGCTCACACTGGATGAAATCAGCCTCAAAGGCTTTTTGTCTTGTGCTTATTCGCGACCCCTTGAATCTTGTGATACGGCAGAACTGCTGATCCAAGTTGAGAACACCCAGCCTGCACGCGGACAAGGAACGATGAGAAGATGCGGCGCGGATGATTTTAGAAATAACACAAAGACACCGCACACTACTGCTGCTACTACTACTGCTGCTGCTAATGCTGCTGCTGCTGCTGCTGCTGCTGCTGTAAAAGGTCGCGACTGTCCGCACAGGCGAGAGATCTACGATACAAACTCGTATATATGGACGCTGCGTGCCCACAAAAAAGCCGCTACTTGTACATACATACCGCGCTAGGTAGCCTCCCCTTTGAGACAAAAAGAGGGGCGCTAGAGACTGCGCGGCAACAAGAAAAACTTGCTGTCTCCTACAGTACGGACCCCAGACCAGGGTATCTATGCGCAAACGCAGAAACTACGGGTAAAACTCGGTGCCCGTCGCGCCTGCAGCTTGCCCTTGCGATGGCCAAACTGGTACATTTTGAAAAACAGATCTCCGTACGATCGTACCCACCAAAAAAAGCAAGTCGTGAAAGCTGCCGGGCGTGTACACTGATGGTAAACTCAAGCGCCAGGTGCTTATTGCACAGAATAACAGGTACCGAACCTCGATCCAGGCAATCCACCACACCGCGCTGATCTACAAACGGCAAATCGAAAAGGCTGCCCCAACCAAACTTGGCGAGTGCCAGGTGAGGTCTACACACACACAGTCCCGTGTGTTCCTATCGCGGCTTACAGACAATACCCTGCTTACGATACCAACGCCCGTTTTTCGCGCGAAAATACTGCTGAGCTACCCAGATGCACGGTATCGCGATAACATCACCTAGTGCGAGTGCGCGCGATCGAAGCAGCTGCGGTTCAGTGTGCGCCCGCGGGGCTACCGTGCGAGAAATGCGGGGGTTTCACATAAATGGAAGGCGTTTCCTTAACTGTCCCTCCTTCTGTGTTTCGATCTCGATCTCTCTTCCGCGACCGGTGCCGCATGTACGAGACCACCGTCGATCCACCAATATGATCAGACAACGCTAACATAGTGCCTCAGTTATCGCTCAGGTGTAGTCCGCGTTGTTTCTACGCACCTGGCCCGATCGCTAGGGCACAGCGTAATATGTGAAACAACGAGGATACGATGAGCGAAAGAATGCGAAAAGCCGCGACTCCCGTCGTAAAGAGCAAAGAGCACTAAAACCCCAGATTCACCACACAGCAAAAAAGCAGTTACTTTTTGTGTGCTCACAGCAGCAAGAGCACAGCAGCAGCGGTCACTCTCGCTTATGGTCAACGCTCGCGAAAGAGTGCATCGTGACAGATTGATCCTAGAGCTATCCGTGAACAGCTGCCTGGTGATCTCGTGTTCATCGCCGTGCACCACAACAATTTGATAGCTCGTACGTTTTTAGCCCTGTTTTTTCATCTGGTTATTTTTGCATGATGAGTACGCAGAGAAGCCCCTTTTCTTGCCAGTATACCAGGTACTACTGCTGCTGTACGTTGCTGTGTGTAGCATTCACGATGTATCGTTAAAAAAAAACAGCAACCGGCAGAAGGTGGTAGTGCTGGGATGGGACCGGGCGCCAAGGCTCGCCGGGTGGGGTATGTGTGACAGCTGGGCGCAGGGTCTATACGACGAGTAGTACGCAAAAAAAAAAAACGAAGATCCGAAAGCAAGATAAATATTTTGCTGATTCTTCGTTTTAGATCTATCTAGAAAAGACGAGAAGATGCGCTGCTGATTGATGCGATGATCGGATGTGATCGTCTGATGATGCCCCGCAGGCGCGCCCGGGTCGAGTACGCATCATATAGGTGAGTGAATTTCCTCGAAGAGGCACGCCCCATCCACCGACACGAAACCCCTTCAACCTCGGAGAAGTACCCTTGTGCCCTCTGCAGTATCAATAGTGTGCCCACGATCATCGCAGAAAAAATACTAAAATCGCAATGAAATAATAAAATAGACCAATAAACACCGATCGATCTGTCGACCCTTCACCCTTCCTTTTTTTTATGTGCAAATTACGTGGAGCAGCACTACGTACTGCTTTTTTACTCGTGTAATGAAACAGCAGCTAACGTCTTGATACCAGGTGCTGTTGTAGTGCGTACTATTGCAGTATAGCACCTGTTGTACGGTTTACCTGGTGGTAGCTGGTAGTTGTAAGATCAGGCAGATCACCAGCCACGGATAGATCTGATGCTGCAGAGTATGAGGATCTGATTCGATTCATAGATAGGAAGAAAATAATCACGCCAGATCATCATCGGATCAGCCATAAAACTCCAGGTACCCTCCTCGTATATAAAGTGTGTCGTCGTATACGTATCGTATGTGAAATAGAGGGGTATATACGAGTACTTCTTCGTGGTATCATGCGCATGATATCGTATAGGGTCGAGAAAACGAGAAAACGAGCGCGAAAAGAGGTCGTTTGATGGAAACCGCCGTGACAACAACAACAACAGCACAGCAGGACACACTGTTTGCTGCTGCTGTGAGTTCAAAGTTCAAAGAAGAACAATGCGCCGCGCCTCCTTCCTGTATCCCATCCTATCAAAATGTTCCAATTGTGGTGGATCATCATCATCATCAGTGGATTCAGAGGATAGGCGAGACATATGTAGGACACAATCTCTCTCAGAAAGCGTTCTGCAATTATGTATTGAGTACGCGTCACAGCAGCAGTGCACACACCCCCGAGCACAACAAGTGAATGTCTGTACTACTCTGTATTACTTCAGGTACCCCAGGTTCCCGGAAAATAAAAACTCGCTATTCTGTTACCACACACTGCACTCTGCACTCCTATACTCCTATGTTTATAGTTCCGTTTCCGACACCTTTAGACAGGGGGTACACTAAAAGGGCCATACTAAAACCAAGTGAAAACAAACGGAAACAAAATGTCGTCAATTTGAGCAAAAAAATACAAAATAGATACTACTCTGTAGACTATACGTTCGTACCGGAACAACGCCAGGGTACGCAGCAATTTGCCGTCATGCACCAGTATAATAATAGTGGTATTTTGGGTAAATGTGTACAGGTATTGTTATAAGGATTGCCCCTGGGCTGGGTAGTCGATCGATATTTTACCCCAAAAGCTCAGTTATAAAAAAAAGTAACACCTCCACATTTGGCGTCGTCGGCAGGACACATATTTGAATCTCACTTCCAACGCTTGCGTACGTATTTTATAGAAGCACTTGCGCGCGCGTCTCTAAAAACATATGTATCTCCCTGGTTCCCCAGGTATTGATACGAAGCGGATGGGTCAGCGTACGGCCATATATGGTACCGTTAAGTCCCAAAGACCCCGCCGTTCAGAGGGGAGAGAGGGGGGGGGTACTAATTTGTTGCTTGCCTTAGTCATTTGACCATTGACCACGCATCCCTTTCGAGACGGAGCACCGTTCCTACTCCTAATAGAGACACCTCCAACACTTGGGCGCTCATTACGTCGTGTCCATATATTACGAATAAACTTTTTGCTAATCTTATCCCCGTCCTGTTTCGCCGCCTGTGGCCACCATCTATCTCGTAAGATAGCGATCGTTTTCTCGCTACTATTTAGTGTACCAAAAACTGCTCCATGTCACACTCGTCTATTTTTCTCATCTCCTCCTCGAACACATCCCTTTCCTCCTTGTACCTTTCACGGGGGAGAGTGTTATAAGGATTACCCTGGGCTGGGTTTTCGATCGAGTTTTTACCCTTATAGCTCAGTAGGTAACACCTTCACAAAAGTATGCTGTGTTTTTTATGTGGAATATGTGTACCATGTAATACAAGGTCTACTGCTTTACACCGGCACGTATTGTACCGGTACGAATTTTCCTGCCTATGCAAATAATGGCAGTCCCGAGTCTCGACGGCTGAATCCTGCACGGCGTATCCCCACAAGTGCTAACGGGCGATTGGGAACAAAAAAAATGGCACCCTCGTTCTCACAGGGAAATTCAATTAGCCGCGTACAGGGCTTCCGTCGAGCTCATCACAAGCAGCGTGTAATTAAGTGTTTACGAACTGTTATGGTAATGCCCTGGAAACCCATTGTGGCTTCACGCGCAAGTTCCTCCTCCCCCCCCCCCTCCCCACCAGAGCCGGGAGCCGTCTGGGTAATCTGGCTTCTCTAATACTCATACTGTGGCGCAGTACAGTGTGGAAGTTTGTGTTCTACCTTTCGGCTACACCCCCCCCTCCGCCCCCCTCGCTGTGGATGCGGCGGTATATTAGCACGGTTTTACGTTTTCGTCGACATATTCTCGCCGCGTATCCCCCGCCCGCCCGCCTTGCTGATGATTTGGCGGTGGTTTTCGGTTTTTGACGTTTCTACCGTCCCTTACTCCTTGTTGCTTGGCGTTCCTTCACGGCTTCGTAGTGGGTTTTGAGGAGCCTCATCTTCGACTCGTGTTCTTGTTCGTGGAACCGGTATTTCCCCGAATTTCCTACCAGCTATATTTATTCTGCATATAAGGCTCATCAGGGTGGGCTAGTGTTATGGTATTTCCCGGGAAGGTAGGTAAACTCCTCCTAGGGATTATAAACGGGAACGGGTTGCCTATTGTTTGAGAGGCCCTTTTCGACAGGAAAATGGGGGACAGGTGGGATATGCATCATAACCTGTCCGCCGACTTCCATCGCGACCTGTTTTGGGAATAAATCTATTATAGTTGATTTTCTATCTCTACGCAACCAACACACGCGAGTAACAACGAGGACCTGCTTGATAGGCAAACCTAATGGCACGGGATAGTCCGTGTCCGCATAGAAGTCAACTCGTGCGTACAATAGGATGTTAACGTTTTGCTTGAGCTCAAGGACAGTATCGTTGACAAATATCATACCTCCAAACACATCTTGGTTCACATTTGCCAGCCAGCCGCGCCAACAACTCTCGAATATTGAGGGGCCAATATTTTAGGCGAACCGGGAAGGTAAACCTCCACACGGAGAGAGGAACGACGTTCTCCAGAACATAAGGGGAGGTGCCGATTAAAGGAATAGAGGGCGTTGATACTCAAGCAAGCGAAAGCAGTACAATATATACGTAGCAGTCTGCCATTCTCGTCGTGCACATAGTCATACATGACGGCAGACTACGGCGCGTATCTTATATGTCGCCACGTGAATATTACACGACAACGAGTAGACACCATAGGGGTGTCTTAGGTCCTCGGCAATGCTGAGCACCTTGCCGATGCCGCACCTGTAGGCGCTAAAATGTCTCGTAGTCGTGGAAAAAATATGGCGACGTGGACTTGACATGCACATTTTGCACAATTAACGAGGGCCTCTTGATCAAAAGCAACGATCATCGGAATATTGGTGATCCCGGGCATAACGCACAACCCACAAACGAGCATGCTTCATTACCCCCCTCCGTTTTATCTATGCGACATTCCTGAATACCCTGTCCATCACGGATCGATTCCATCAAATATCCGCTGCATCAATCCCCACCCCCTCTGTCATATCTGCATCCACGCCTTTTGTCACGTTTCTCAATGCCCGCCCTACAATGTACTGGTGCTACGTCCATATGGCCCACTCCTGCTTCCGTCGTGATAAATACTTGGATACGAACATGACCTATTTTTTTATGTTTACATGGCATCAAACACCTGCACTCGCATGCAGGGTATTCGTTGCGATGCAATGCACGTTTTACAATTTGGTAGTCATTCGGCGACGTGACGTGTGTGGAAAATGCTAAATAACGCGGACCGCGCTTAAAGCGACGATACGCACTTTACCGCTCGGTCGACTTCACTCCTTTGTTTCGTCCCTCTGATCACCCCAACCGTTTCGCTGGACAAAACCATTATAGCGACCACGTACGCAACCGAAGCATTAACTAGAAACTGCTCTGTGTACTATGTACAGCCTGAAATGAAATGCCGCACAAAGTGATCCGCTGCTTTGACGGACGTAAACCATTAACCTTCGCTAACCTTGTCGGCAGCATACAGGAACCCTCCTCCCTGCTCCTCTTTTCCCTTCCTGACGTGCCGAAGCGAATTCCATGCCACCGCCGCCGCGCGTCGGCGAGAACCATCGCGCACCGGATCGAGCACCGACGGGCGTTCCAGGCGCACGGCGCGACTATCACGCCCTCCGACTCCCCAGGGGTCTGCCGCGGCCGCCGCTTTGACAGCCGCCGCCCTCGCCGCCGGGCTCTCCCGTCTCCGGCCCTCGCGCTTGGCATGTATCACGCTTCCCACCATTCGCTCGGCAGCTGTGGCGGCGACGGGGGTGACCGGGACCGCTCTCGGGGGTCCNTGAGCTATCGGGACCCCCGAGAGCGGTCCCGGTCACCCCCGTCGCCGCCACAGCTGCCGAGCGAATGGTGGGAAGCGTGATACATGCCAAGCGCGAGGGCCGGAGACGGGAGAGCCCGGCGGCGAGGGCGGCGGCTGTCAAAGCGGCGGCCGCGGCAGACCCCTGGGGAGTCGGAGGGCGTGATAGTCGCGCCGTGCGCCTGGAACGCCCGTCGGTGCTCGATCCGGTGCGCGATGGTTCTCGCCGACGCGCGGCGGCGGTGGCATGGAATTCGCTTCGGCACGTCAGGAAAGGGAAAAGAGGAGCAGGGAGGAGGGTTCCTGTATGCTGCCGACAAGGTTAGGCGAAGGTTAATGGTTTACGTCCGTCAAAGCAGCGGATCACTTTGTGCGGCATTTCATTTCAGGCTGTACATAGTACACAGAGCAGTTTCTAGTTAATGCTTCGGTTGCGTACGTGGTCGCTATAATGGTTTTGTCCAGCGAAACGGTTGGGGTGATCAGAGGGACGAAACAAAGGAGTGAAGTCGACCGAGCGGTAAAGTGCGTATCGTCGCTTTAAGCGCGGTCCGCGTTATTTAGCATTTTCCACACACGTCACGTCGCCGAATGACTACCAAATCGTAGAACGTGCCTTGCATCGCAACGAATACCCTGCATGCGAGTGCAGGTGTTTGATGCCATGTAAACATAAAAAAATAGGTCATGTTCGTATCCAAGTATTTATCACGACGGAAGATGGACGTAGCACCAGTACATTGTAGGGCGGGCATTGAGAAACGTGACAAAAGGCGTGGGTGCAGATATGACAGAGGGGGTGGGGATTGATGCAGCGGACATTTGATGGAGTCGATCCGTGATGGACAGGGTATTCAGGAATGTCGCATAGATAAAACGGAGGGGGGTAATGAAGCATGCTCGTTTGTGGGTTGTGCGTTATGCCCGGGATCACCAATATTCCGATGATCGTTGCTTTTGATCAAGAGGCCCTCGTTAATTGTGCAAAATGTGCATGTCAAGTCCACGTCGCCATATTTTTTCCACGACTACGAGACATTTTAGCGCCTACAGGTGCGGCATCGGCAAGGTGCTCAGCATTGCCGAGGACCTAAGACACCCCTATGGTGTCTACTCGTTGTCGTGTAATATTCACGTGGCGACATATAAGATACGCGCCGTAGTCTGCCGTCATGTATGACTATGTGCACGACGAGAATGGCAGACTGCTACGTATATATTGTACTGCTTTCGCTTGCTTGAGTATCAACGCCCTCTATTCCTTTAATCGGCACCTCCCCTTATGTTCTGGAGAACGTCGTTCCTCTCTCCGTGTGGAGGTTTACCTTCCCGGTTCGCCTAAAATATTGGCCCCTCAATATTCGAGAGTTGTTGGCGCGGCTGGCTGGCAAATGTGAACCAAGATGTGTTTGGAGGTATGATATTTGTCAACGATACTGTCCTTGAGCTCAAGCAAAACGTTAACATCCTATTGTACGCACGAGTTGACTTCTATGCGGACACGGACTATCCCGTGCCATTAGGTTTGCCTATCAAGCAGGTCCTCGTTGTTACTCGCGTGTATTGGTTGCGTAGAGATAGAAAATCAACTATAATAGATTTATTCCCAAAACAGGTCGCGATGGAAGTCGGCGGACAGGTTATGATGCATATCCCACCTGTCCCCCATTTTCCTGTCGAAAAGGGCCTCTCAAACAATAGGCAACCCGTTCCCGTTTATAATCCCTAGGAGGAGTTTACCTACCTTCCCGGGAAATACCATAACACTAGCCCACCCTGATGAGCCTTATATGCAGAATAAATATAGCTGGTAGGAAATTCGGGGAAATACCGGTTCCACGAACAAGAACACGAGTCGAAGATGAGGCTCCTCAAAACCCACTACGAAGCCGTGAAGGAACGCCAAGCAACAAGGAGTAAGGGACGGTAGAAACGTCAAAAACCGAAAACCACCGCCAAATCATCAGCAAGGCGGGCGGGCGGGGGATGCGCGGCGAGAATATGTCGACGAAAACGTAAAACCGTGCTAATATACCGCCGCATCCACAGCGAGGGGGGCGGAGGGGGGGGTGTAGCCGAAAGGTAGAACACAAACTTCCACACTGTACTGCGCCACAGTATGAGTATTAGAGAAGCCAGATTACCCAGACGGCTCCCGGCTCTGGTGGGGAGTGTGTTCCTAGATTGCAAATCTGGATGCCCTGACTGCCCAGCAGTCTGATGAGATGTTTTAAGGTCGTTGCATTAGAGGACAGAGCGAGAGAGAGAGAGCGGAGAGAGAGCGGAGTGCTCGAACTCTCCTCCCACACGAGGCAAGAATTCCACAATAACGCCTGCGAATATATACGCAACCCTCTACAACATTTGTAACCGTCGTTGCTGACACGATCCAAACGAACATATGGTATTTCCCGGGAAGGTAGGTAAACTCCTCCTAGGGATTATAAACGGGAACGGGCTGCCTATTGTTTGAGAGGCCCTTTTCGACAGGACAATGGGGGACAGGTGGGATATGCATCATAACCTGTCCGCCGACTTCCATCCCGACCTGTTTTGGGAATAAATCTATTATAGTTGATTTTCTATCTCTACGCAACCAATACACGCGAGTAACAACGAGGACCTGCTTAATAGGCAAACCTAATGGCACGGGATAGTCCGTGTCCGCATAGAAGTCAACTCGTGCGTACAATAGGATGTTAACGTTTTGCTTGAGCTCAAGGACAGTATCGTTGACAAATATCATACCTCCAAACACATCTTGGTTCACATTTGCCAGCCAGCCGCGCCAACAACTCTCGAATATTGAGGGGCCAAGATTTTAGGCGAACCGGAAAGGTAAACCCCCACACGGAGAGAGGAACGACGTTCTCCAGAACATAAGGGGAGGTGCCGATTAGAGGAATAGAGGGCGTTGATACTCAAGCAAGCGAAAGCAGTACAATATATACGTAGCAGTCTGCCATTCTCGTCGTGCACATAGTCATACATGACGGCAGACTACGGCGCGTATCTTATATGTCGCCACGTGAATATTACACGACAACGAGTAGACACCATAGGGGTGTCTTAGGTCCTCGGCAATGCTGAGCACCTTGTCGATGCCGCACCTGTAGGCGCTAAAATGTCTCGTAGTCGTGGAAAAAATACGGCGACGTGGACTTGACATGCACATTTTGCACAATTAACGAGGGCCTCTTGATCAAAAGCAACGATCATCGGAATATTGGTGATCCCGGGCATAACGCACAACCCACAAACGAGCATGCTCCATTACCCCCCTCCGTTTTATCTGTGCGACATTCCTGAATACCCTGTCCATCACGGATCGACTCCATCAAATGTCCGCTGCATCAATCCCCACCCCCTCTGTCATATCTGCACCCACGCCTTTTGTCACGTTTCTCAATGCCCGCCCTACAATGTACTGGTGCTACGTCCATATGGCCCACTCCTGCTTCCGTCGTGATAAATACTTTGATACGAACATGACCTATTTTTTCTGATGTTTGCATGGCATCAAACACCTGCACTCGCATGCAGGGTATTCGTTGCGATGCAATGCACGTTTTACAATTTGGTAGTCATTCGGCGACGTGACGTGTGTGGAAAATGCTAAATAACGCGGACCGCGCTTAAAGCGACGATACGCACTTTACCGCTCGGTCGACTTCACTCCTTTGTTTCGTCCCTCTGATCACCCCAACCGTTTCGCTGGACAAAACCATTATAGCGACCACGTACGCAACCGAAGCATTAACTAGAAACTGCTCTGTGTACTATGTACAGCCTGAAATGAAATGCCGCACAAAGTGATCCGCTGCTTTGACGGACGTAAACCATTAACCTTCGCCTAACCTTGTCGGCAGCATACAGGAACCCTCCTCCCTGCTCCTCTTTTCCCGTTCCTGACGTGCCGAAGCGAATTCCATGCCACCGCCGCCGCGCGTCGGCGAGAACCATCGCGCACCGGATCGAGCACCGACGGGCGTTCCAGGCGCACGGCGCGACTATCACGCCCTCCGACCCCCCAGGGGTCTGCCGCGGCCGCCGCTTTGACAGCCGCCGCCCTCGCCGCCGGGCTCTCCCGTCTCCGGCCCTCGCGCTTGGCATGTATCACGCTTCCCACCATTCGCTCGGCAGCTGTGGCGGCGACGGGAGTGACCGGGACCGCTCTCGGGGGTCCCGATAGCTCAGACACGTAAAGCGGCGAACGCGGGGTGGAGAAACGCGGCTTTAGGGTTTTGTAACCGTCAGCGAGATACCGCAGGTCGAAAGGAGTGTGTCGGGCCCGAAATGCGCGGGAGCGTCGGGCCAGGTCGGCGTCACCCACGCCTGCCAAAAAAGTGAAACCCTCGGCACGCTCGACTGCGTAGGTGCCGGGGCCTAAGGAAGGGTCGCCTGTCACACGCCAGTTCGGCTCCTGCGTATTGCTGAAACTCGCTGCATACCTGGCGATATATTTTCATTTTGTAGAGACAGGATCGTTGAGGGGTGGAGTATTTGAGCGTTATCAAGCAGCGAGGCCACCGCGATACGTTTCAGGAACTGGAGGGGGGCGGGGGCGAGGGGCGGGGGGGGCGGCGTACTCATGTTGTTGCTTGCCTTACTCATTTGACCATTCACCCCGCATCCTTTTCGAGACACCATTCACCACGCATCCTTTTCGAGACGGAGCAAAGGGGAGTGGAGGGGGCGGGGGAGGGGGGGTGTACTCGATATTCATGCATGGCCGTAGTCGTATGACCGTAGACCCTCGCATCCCTACAATGCCGGGACGGAGCATGTCGGGTTTTCACCGACCAGGCAGGGGGGGGGGGTAACGGGTGGTTTCCTTACAAATTCCGTTTGTCCCCCTCCGAATTATCAGAATCAAGAATATTTTTTTTCTACTGTACCTATTTTACGGGGGGACCATAGTAAATAGGACCATATCTTGTTAATAAAAATAGGTAAATATATAGGTTACAGTGTGTACCGTAGGTCCTATTTACTATGGTCCCCCGTTATAGAGCTCCGCGATCACAACCTTTCTTCGTTAAGGCTTTCCCCATGTCTGACATAATTCCAAGACGGCCACAATCGGTGTTGGCCGGCCGCTCGTTACATCTCGGCCTTCAACAGCCCTCGTGATACCTCGTGATAACATGTTCGTCTTTCAAATTTGGGCCTCGCCATGCCCCTTATCATAATGACCAGCCCAGCCCACCACCAGCCCTCTCTGGATAAACTGGGAAATCGTGATTGACCAACGGAAAACGAGCCCCATTCACAATAGCTCGGAAAAAAAAACGGCGGTAGTCCCCGCCCACCTCTTCGGATTTCGTCGCATCGCTGTGGTGAGCGTCTCCTTGCCCAGGTGGTCAATGTCAAGATCATTCGCGAACGATAGAGTTTCTGCCGGCAAGTATGAGCCGCAATCCCTGTCGATCGCGCGCTCGATGTAACCTCCTCGCCCCCACGCTTGCTCCACATCGTCCCATGGCCCTTTACTGGATGAGGCATTCCCGGTGGTAGTTGAAGGCCTTTCACTCCATCTTTGTATTGGGTAAGCGCCGGCGCGAAAAAAAAACACGAAAGCGGTGGAAAACCCGAACAACATCAAGATGTCGGGGGAAAACCCAGGGGGGTGGGGGATCAACGTCGCGAGAGACAACAACCGGTTCAGTCCCAGAACATGCTGATCAAAAAGGTTCCAAAAATAAGATGTTTTTAGAAGATGGGAACATGCGACTCGATGAAACACTAATATTTGAAGTCAAATTCCACTGCAGTACCTTGGCGCCGGGGAGAACTCCAATGGTCCTTGCGCCAGCGAAGTAGTCGGCGTCCAAACGTACGTGCCCGGTCCTACCGCAGACCCGGTGGTCTGCCCCAACCCTCTCCGTACGTATGAGTCGTAGTTGCATTTTTCCCGCGGCAGCGACAAGAAGGTCGAAGAAAGTGATGTTGCGTCGATGCCCGACGCGGCATCGTATTGTCCCGGCTCCATTCCCTGTAGTGATGTTGTGGGGATGGCATGTGAGCGGGCAAGGCGGGGGAGGGGGGCGGGGAGGGAGACCGTCTGCCATACGGGTGGAAATCTGCTATTAGGAACCTTGTTGTGAAGATTGCTGGTGGTAAAAGAAAGGTGCCACCCAGCTTAAGAAACTTGTGATATTGACGTTGTCGTGGTTTTATCCGCTATTCCGCCTTTTATGCCCCCAAGACACATGTCATGTGAAACGTATCACACCTCGGACAGATCATCGATTCCCACTTGATGATCTATAAGCAGTAGACCTTTCAGGGCAGGTATTTTCCTGATCTGCGTGATCTGTATGATCTGCATGATATGTATGATCTGTATGATCTACCTCATGTTACCATATGGGAGCCGTGTAGTCTGCATGATGTAACACATGTTTCCTGGGTTGGATCTGTGCTTCGTAGATCCTACACAACATCTCGCGACGGCAGGTGAGGAACTAAGCGATCTAGATCATAATATCGGACATGTCGTCGACTCCCACTTGAATGTCTAGATCTTTGGGGGCAGACAGATTCTCGATCTGCATGAGGCGCGTGCTACGATAGAGGTGCACCATGTTTTTGTTTCTGGGGGTGGTCACTTTAGGAGCTCTATACTAATAGTAAGTAAAAAAACTGATTTTGGAGGGAAATTAAAGTCCTATGCGACGAAAGGTCCCATGCATGGCCTAATCATAAAATGAAAAATATTGCAGCGCAATAATGAAATTTCAACGAGTTTGGGGTAGGGAGCCCCGTTAGGGCCCGTATTAACGAAGACAGCAAAAATTCAATTTGGAAAGAAAAAAAAAATCAAATTCACTAATCATTGGTCAACACACGCACCAGCACCCAATATTATGCCCCAAGATCCTGATCTTTGGTGCTGGTGCGTGTGTTGACCAATGAAAAGCGGATTTGATTTTTTTTTTTTCAATTTGAATTTTTTTTTTCTTCGTTAAAACGGACCCTAACCCTTTTATTTTCCTCCAAAATCAGTTTTTTAAGGGGTAAGGTATAGAGAGTGGGGCTCTTCAAGTGACCGGTATCCTCCGAAAAAAACACGGTTCACCTCTACAACACAACAACGTTTCCACAAGTAAGCGCTGACTCAGTGGCAAGTTATTATTTTGGCGAATAGATTACGTTAACCTCGGCGTGTAGCTATATTCTGCTCACCCCCGTGTACGGACTCGTGGGCAAGTGGTTGTGGCGAATACGCAACACCACACTCGTGTACGTAGGGCTATACTCTGCCCCCCGTACGATTGATACCGACGGTACGCGGAGAACATGGCGAACCCAGAGGAATGTCGAGAGAGAAACGGGCCACGACCTACAATAGGGCTCAAAGTCTACCACGGTTTGCCGAAGACAATGGAAACGAATGATAAGTGCACACGACGCATGGTCTGTCCGAGGTATGAAACGTTAGCATTTTTTTTTCCCCCCATCCCATTTATTATCTTCGCACTTCTGTCCCTCTCCCTCCATACTCGTAACTCAGATCCGGGGTCACAAATCAGGCTCTTCTCCCTCCTCCTCACTACGGTTCGTGCCTTGATTTTTATATACGATGGATGAACACATATTTGTTTATTAATAGTACAAAACGACAAAACAGCGATAAAAAATGGTAAATCAGACAGTATAGGCCAAAAGCAAAAAAAACGGGTGGCTAACGCAAAGGAAGCGAGTTTATCCAATCACTCGGGTGTAGTCAACCTTGCCCCAGCCCAAACCCAGCAGTGCTCAAACTTGCCCTGTACCCTGTCGTTGACATGTACGTGTGCACGGCCCAGGGTCCGACGTGACAGCATTTCTGCGATTTAACAAGTACGGGACCCTACGAACTAAGAAAACGGTCTGCTGCGCTCATCACTGCATTTCCACACCGCTTGGGTCGCTTTGGTGAATGCGGACGGGTGAAAACAAGGCACCGGGCATTATTTCCCCACTATACTACGTACCACGGAGGTCCATAGTAAATAGGCCCGAAACAAGCCCAAAGTATCCACTTCGATGCGTGTATCTCAACAACTACTGCGTGGATCGAAAATGTTGTCTGTTCAAAACACGCGGTTGATGGCAGGCTTTCCATCGATGCCACATTTGCACTCTTCAAAAATACATTGGGAAGCCTTTCTACCCCCTTTTTTGGGCCTATATATTAGTATTAGGGGCCACCGTGGTAGCAGCTCACGACACTGCATGGTCTATGCACATGTTACCTGGGTTGGATCTGTACTATACATATCCTACACAACCTCTCGCGACGGCAGGTGAGAAACCAGATGGTCTAAATCATGATCTGTCCGAGGTATGAAACGTTAGCATTTTTTTTTCCCCCCATCCCATTTATTATCTTCGCACTTCTGTCCCTCTCCCTCCATAGTCGTAACTCAGATCCGGGATCACAAAGCAGGCTCTTCTCCCTCCTCCCCACTACGGTTCGTGCCTTGATTTTTATATACGATGGATGAACACATATTTGTTTAGTACAAAACGACAAAACAGCGATAAAAAATGGTAAATCAGACAGTATAGGCCAAAAGCAAAAAAAACGGGTGGCTAACGCAAAGGAAGCGAGTTTATCCAATCACTCGGGTGTAGTCAACCTTGCCCCAGCCCAAACCCAGCAGTGCTCAAACTTGCCCTGTACCCTGTCGTTGACATGTACGTGTGCACGGCCCAGGGTCCGACGTGACAGCATTTCTGCGATTTAACAAGTACGGGACCCTACGAACTAAGAAAACGGTCTGCTGCGCTCATCACTGCATTTCCACACCGCTTGGGTCGCTTTGGTGAATGCGGACGGGTGAAAACAAGGCACCGGGCATTATTTCCCCACTATACTACGTACCACGGAGGTCCATAGTAAATAGGCCCGAAATAAGCCCAAAGTATCCACTTCGATGCGTGTATCTCAACAACTACTGCGTGGATCGAAAATGTTGTCTGTTCAAAACACGCGGTTGATGGCAGGCTTTCCATCGATGCCACATTTGCACTCTTCAAAAATACATTGGGAAGCCTCTCTACCCCCTTTTTTGGGCCTATATATTAGTATTAGGGGCCACCGTGGTAGCAGCTCACGACACTGCCATGTGACTGCATCGTCGCTTTTGATGCACACGCCTTTCATCTGCTGCGGCTCCTTCCGGAGGCAGCAGCTTGGTGCTACAGTAGTAGTAGTATTAGTAGTATTAGTAGTAGTAGTAGTAGTAGTAGTAGTAGTAGTAGTAGTAGTAGTAGTAGTAGTAGTAGTAGTAGTAGTAGTAGTAGTAGTAGGAGTAGCAGTAGTAGTAGTAGTAGTAGTTTTAGTAGTTGTAGTAGTAGTAGTAGTAGTAGTAGTAGTAGTAGTAGTGGTAGTGGTCGTCGTAGTAGTAGTAGTAGTAGTAGTAGTAGTAGTAGTAGTAGTAGTAGTGGTGGTGGTAGTAGTAGTAGTACTAGTAGTAGTAGTAGTAGTAGTAGTAGTAGCAGTGGTGGTGGACGTGCAACAATCGTTGAAATATGTAAAAGACGTCCCAGAAACCATGCATTCAACATGCCTTGCCTACGCCATGTCGCACCTCGCTCCCTCCTCCTCCTCCTGCTCCTCCTCCTGCTCCTCTTGTGAGTTGCTTCTCATTGGTGGAGATGTGCGGGCTGGGGATCACGCCTTTCTTCACTCGACCGGCGAGACTGGCTTTGTGCGCCGTGTCGATGTCGTAGATGCCGTCGTGCGCGCGGTCGGTGATGGGTGTACGGACGTACGGCTCCATGCCCCAGTAGGCGCTGTCCGGGCCGCCGATGGTAGAATCATCTTCGTTGGCCGGCTCGGTGGGCCCTCGAGGCACCACCGATCGAATGGTAGACACCGTCGAGGGACATTCGTCTACAGCGCTGGCGGTGGGGGGTGGGGTTCAGCCAAGCGTAAGGTAAGGTGTTCTGATTTTAGTAAGGCATTGACCAAGACACCGTCGACGCGGGCGTTTACCTATTATTGCGATGGCGTTGGACGGTGGGATTATATATTGTGATGGCGGTGGGTGGTGGGGTTTAGACTATACGTGCATAAGGCGTTCTGTTTTTTTAGTGAGGCGTTGACCGCCAATGAACGGATGGCTTTTGGTTGGGCTTGTCTACTTTTTGTTCAAGATAGACGACGGGCAGCCAACCCGAACAATCTCGCATGCACGAATGGCCGGGAGACCCTCGACAAGCACCGCGTGCCTCTCCAGGGTCGCTCCTTCTTTGCTGTTCGCAGCGTTCGTTCTGCCTGGTTGGTTTATCCGTAGCCACTCCTATTCCCCCTCCTTTTCTATACGGGAGGAGACCTTGCAGCCTACGCCCCCCCCTCCCTCATAACCGACTGCGGCCATTCATTTTATGTGCGGCGATTCGTCGCCTCCTGCGGTTCGTTAACGCACTATGACAATGAGTGCACCCCTCCCTCAAGTTTATTATGCTAAATATGTACTCGTATGCGCCCCAACTCTGGTTGCAGCGCTCTCACTGCCTTGTCGCCTTGTCGGTGTTCTTTCGCGCGCACCAGTTTTGCTGTTGATAGCGTGCGGTTGGTAAATAGTCCATCCCGGAGGCCTTCTAGCCTCATTTGTGGATAGTTTGATGTTCTTGGCTCGTTCTGCATACTTGACGTGCTTTTTGCATGGACAAGCGGCATTTTTTTTTATCCACTCTCAAAATTGCGGTAATTTGACTCGGCATAAAAACCGTTCTCGTACTCCACGGTATATCTTCGTTGGTTCTACATACATAGATTTAGAATAGAAAATAAGAGTGCGTACGTGATGAGAAAGAAGGAGCACGGACAGCAAACGGAGTGGACAAAACTCGAGCCGGAAGTAGGTTGGTGCAGAAGGGAGCAGAGTTTGTGCAGAGGACTCTTTTTGTTTCTTCTGTGGTTTTTCTTCTCTCGGAGTGCTTATGAGTGATCAATGTTGAAGCTCTTATCATGCTATATTCACGTTGTCGGATTGCAAGGATAATAATAATTATAATACGCAGGGGAGGATTATTACTGTAGTTGGACGAGATTGGTGGCATTCGACGAATCGGGTCAGCTTTTTCATTCTGATTGAATAAAGCCCTGCACATTGTCGGAAGGCAAATCATATTATAATCATATACATAGATACAACTGGCTGTAGATAGATACGCGACTCTTCAGAACGGGTTTACAGGTTCGAGAGTCGTAGGATACCGCATCAAGGATTTCCACCCCCCCCGAAATTAGGATCGTGCTATACGCTCGAACGTCAACAGTTTGAGCAACACGGAAGAAGAGAGATGGATGTTGTACGTAGGCAACCCCATAATTTTTTTCACGAGGGCCTTTCACATCAGTGAGATATTCCTGCGCTCCAACATTTTGTACGTGTGTGGATGGAAGCAATTATTTGCTGGTGCACGCCGTTTTTACGTGAATAAAACGTACCAGGTAATCGACTACCAGAGGGTACGTATATTATTTTTTGTTTCCGTGGTTTTCTTCTTTCGGAGTGGGGTGCTCATGAGTGATCAATGTTGAAGATCATGCTGCACATTGTCGGATGGCAAGAAAAGTAACAATGTAACACGTAACACATGTACAGTAGCATCAAGGGCAAGCACCGTCATCTGTTGATAAATGGAAATAACATACGAAGATCGAGCGGTGGCACTTTGGATCCACAGCTTTTACTTGTAAATTTGGCGGGTCCGATAAGTACATCGTACACCTCAATTTAAGCTGTTAAAACACGCTTTTCAGAACTCCATGCGAAAGATCGGCGCTTACTCGCTTACTTGTTTCGTATATACCCCACCTATTAATAGTGATATATACCACCGTCGTTTTGACCAGTATACAGCAAATTCCAGGCTGCTAAAAAAATACCCAGGGACCATGGACGTATCGTAGAGTATGATAAACGAACGTATGGTACTTACACGATATGTTTTTTGTACACTGCTGTGGTTTCGTGTGATACAACTTTCGAAATACAACGAACTGAAAAGCAAACCGACCGCCATCGGGTGTAACCGCCAGGGGCGAGAGAAGCAGATACATACCTCCTTTCTATAATTTGTTTGACTTGACTGCAACCAAGTGAGCAAACAGGTGTGTTACTACTGTAGTATTACCCTGGGCTGGGTAGTCGATCAATAGTTTACCCCTATAGCTCAGTATAGAGGTAACACCTTCACATTTGGCGTCGTCAGCAGGACACGGGTTCCAATCTCACTTCGAAAGTTTATTTCATAAAAACGCGTGCGCGAGCGTATTTAAAGACGTATTTTCCCCTGGTTCCCCAGGTATTGAAACGAAGCGGGTAGGTCAACGTACGGCCGTATACGGTATCGTTACGTTCCAAAAAACCCACCGTTCAGAGGGGGGGGGAGGGGGGGGTACTCATGTCGTACACGGCCGTAGTCGTATGACCATAGACCCTCGGGAGGGATACAAGGGTTACCCTGGGCTGGTTACCCTGGGCTGGGTAACTTATTTATTATTTACCCCTATATCTCAGTAGGTAACACCCTCACAGGTGATCACAAAAACGCACTCCAAGATCTGACCAAACCCGCTAAAAATGTGTCATTTACGTACAAAACCGTGAAGAACAAATCGCGAAAAATCACGTTTCTGGGAAAAAACAGACACAATGTGCGCATCGACAAGAGAAACATTGTCCTGCCTCTTTTTCGAAATACAAAATTCCTTTGTTTCCGTGGTTTTCTGCTTTCGGGAATGCTATGAGTGATCAACGTTGAAGCTCATGCTGCACATTGTCGGATGGCAAAGATAATTATAATAAAATTGTCCTGCGTAATTAAATAATACCTGGTACCTGGTATCATAAAAGATCGCGCCACAGATTCGCTTTTTGTGCCCTATATCTCCGCCAGATATTGTTATTCTCAACTTCGAAAAAGAGAGCGACTTGTAAAATTCTGACACCTATCAAAATCCTTCGTAAACCTGAACTTATGAAATGTTTATCCCGCAGGAACAAAGATCCAAGAGGCGGGCAACACTGTGCTGACTCTCGCAACCAACTAAAAATCTTGGGAAAAAAAATCCTTCTGATGAAGATCAAGTGAAGATTAGTTTTTTTCACGGTGTGTTCTGTAATCCTCTCGTATTTTGGAGCAAGCCCTCTCTCCCACCACGAGGTAAATAAATGTACGCATCTCTGGGCCTGGGGAAATGTTGTGCTTTTTCGGCTACACGGATATCACGTATGTATATATGTATATACGAATACCATCGAAGTACAGCAGTAAGTAGCATCACGCTCAAAATCACTGAATTCAACCAGCTTTAATTGTTTTATGTTTCATACAGCACATACAAATCATACATTGAACGTTCCAAAGCGTGAAAAAAAACGCCGGCGACGTACATTACGAGTATAGTACCTGTGGTACATCGTAGGCCCATACATATGTACGTACGAGTAGGCTTACTTTGTGTTCAAAGGTTATTGGCCTAACTTTGTGATGACGTTATATACAAAACCAAGCAGCAGTGGTGGACTTTGGACAACGAGATCGTTGATGAAGGTCGATGGTAGTTTTCGACAGTTGCAAGAAGCTACAGTACAGTACGTAAAGCGCCTACAAAACGACAGATCAACATACTGGTAATAAAGAACAACACACACAGCAGCAGCACAGTACCACTTGAATACGATGAATGCTTCTATTATACACTTGCCACCACTACGTACTTCGTATACTACAGTAGTATATATATACACGTGCATTTGCTTACATGGCAAAAGTGGCCGGCTCGCCCTTGTTTGTGCGCCGAATATTCCGCTCAGTTTCCTGTCGCTGGCGCGCGACCTTGGGACCCCAGAAAAAAGTCTTGGGCAGACCCGCGGGGGTCTTGAACTGCTCGAAGGGCGGACTGATACTACTGCTGCTGTGTAGGCCTGAAGCCCATCGGCAAGAAGAAGAAGGCGCAGTTGCTGGCTTCCTACTACTGCTGCTAATACGTGATACCTCCGCTCTCCAGCAGGTAGCATGAGTCACTTCGCTGTTGGCCCCAACGCTGCTTCCTCCGCTGCCGCTCAATCCGCCTGCTGTTTCGAAAGTAGTAGTGCTGCCGTCGTTGTTGCTGATGTTGCTGCTGGAAGTGGTAATGTCCCTCTCGACGCATCGCCGCTCGTCCGGGATTCGTCTGACTTTCCGACGCACTGATGGTAATACTGATGATGATGGCGATGGCGATGATGACGAGGACGTCTTACAAGCGATGGTCAAGCTTTCGCAGACATCGTGCTCAAGATACTCGATCGAGTCGAATTTGGACGGCGGTTTCGAAGTGGGAGTCGCCAAGAAAGTGTCCCGCCCGCTGTCGTAAAAGTTGGACACCTGCGTCATCCTCCCTCGTCGCGACCTCTAAATAGCCAACATGGTAATATGCATACTTAAGTACTATTAATAGGTATCACTTCATTCAGTAGATGGCACAAAAAAAGTGGCTTCGGAATGTATACGTACCGAATGAGATCATATAATATGATACCGGGTTTACGTGTACCAGGCATGCGCAGGAGACAACTCGTATTCTGTGACCACTCGCTCGTATGATATGATACGCACCACAGGTATGATATGATACGAGTACGACGTACGTATTATATACCTGTTACGTGATACATGCGTACATATGTACTTGGTGTTATTATATGGTGTGGAGTGTTGGAGTGTGGTGTGCGACGACGTTCCGGGACTACAACGACGACAACGACGATTTTTTTTTATGTCGATGTTTTTTTTGTCGTTTCGCATTTTTTTTCGGTTTCATCCTGTTTCATCCAAGTTTCATCTCGTTTTTTTGTTCATGGTGGAGAACAAAAGAGAGCCAGCCGCCTTTCTTTTCCACACCTTGGCCGCACCGACCGATGAGTTATTATAACAGAATATGTATGATATCTACAGTGCAACGTAAACGAAAACAAGGCGAAGAAACGGGGAAACCGATTAATTAAAAAGGCATGAGAGCGTAACGACGTATAACGAAACAGCTCAGCCTCAAACCACAGCGTAATAAAATTGTAATGCGAGGTAATAATCGATAGTAATCTGTGTCTAATCGGCAGCCGAACAGCGAATGCATGTATGTACGAGTATGTACTACAGAGTACAGAGTACCCATGTAGAAGAAGAGTAGATACGAATTGCAATAGACTCGCACAACAGCATATAATCAGCAACAGTCGGCCTCTCGCACTACGCACGGCTAAGTGATCGCTGCGGTTTCGCAGTACGAGTTTATATTGAACACAGACAGGGTGAGTTTTTTTTACGAAAAAAGAGGGCGCGACAAGGCGCGAGACGAATTACATCCGGAGCATATATATCATACGAGTCTATAATTTTAACATCGTTGATCCTGTGGCTATACCCCGGGGAGATACTCCTTACGACCCATTCGGTGCACCTATCTAGTACCTGGTGACATAAAAGCCTAGGCACCGATTCCAGGGTCAAACTACTGTATACAGAGTACCTGGAACTACAAGTATTTGTACATATCATACTCGTACAACTACTACTGGCTAGAAGTTGGTCATAATGTCGTACTGTAGATAGTGGCGAAAAGGTGCCTCGTACCCCTATCTTTTTTTTTTCGTAGCCCGTGTCAATATTCAGCCCTTACCGGCATACATGTCTAGTCTTAAAAAGTATAGCATTAATAGTGGGCCTCACGCCAAAGAAAGGCTGACTAACGTTACAAGTTTGATTTACGGTAAACTTGCAAGAACAAAAAATACGCATGATTTTCCGGCTGTTCGCCCTCGAAAACATTGATTGCCAAAAAGTAAAACTTTTGTTCTAAAACAAATTCATTCATGTTGGGGAAGTAATACCAGGTACTTTCATTTTCGGGGAACAGATCAATAAGTAAGTAATACCAGGTCTCGTACGTACTCGTAACTCCCTACAAACGCTTCTTTTCCGCAAACACTGTACGAGATTATCCCCGGGATACAATCCAGCGGCCAACGTTCTGTTTATTCAATGAACACTGCACAGCCCGGTGTGTTTAACGAGACGACGAGGGAAAGAAAGGGCTGAAGTATTTCCGCGATCAAAATGACGGTACGAACCGTATTAATAGTGGGGAGGGGGGAGGGGAGCCTGCTATGTGACCCTGGATCTGAGTTACGACTATTGGAGGGAGAGAGGAAAGGAGGGCGAAAACACGAATATACGTTAAAAAATGGGAAAACGAAAAAATAAAAAATAAAAATAGTTGAATGCTCAATGGTCAGCAGGACATACACGGGAGATGCCCATGAATCGTTCTGTTTATGTCCCACACACGAGACGAGACAGACGGATGCATTCAGAGCTTCCGCAACAGAAACCCTAGGCAAGTAAACTCAATGGAACACGGAACTACAGGCAGTAATACACATTTCCCCCAGAGGGCCAGAGATGGACATATCAAAACGGGAACAGCCCGTGCTAAGGTCTCACCACATCACCATCCCCGCAGGATGACGTCAATCGACGACCGTCTGTTCCGAAGTAAAAAAAAAATCCTTACTTTATACCGTTTTAAGTAGTTTCATTTTCCGACCGTCCAGTACATTGTTGAACCTGTCGCTTAACCATTTTCCAACTCCAAAAATGATCCTTCTCTACTTCCAAGTAATTCCAAGTGTTTTGTACCCCCAAAACGAAGGTCCAGTGGCAAAAGGGGGTTAAAAGCGCCCTGAATCCGCCCCCCCCTGGCGCAGACATCCCCGTCCTAAACACACTACTATATTATGAATGCTTACCTACATTGCTAGCTAGCACGGGGCGAGTGATCAATCAGCAACGGAAAACGTGTCGCTATGTACTCGTAGAGGCGTATAAGTCTTACATTCGAGTGCAACAAAAAACGTGTGTGTTGTGACAACAGAAAAAGCGACCAGCGATGAGGGTGTGGCCAGTGTAACACAAGCCTATCTTGGCATATACCCACGAGACAAGTATGAACCTTTGCATCACGAGCCAACACCTCAAACCTTCAATTCAACCGCCGAGGACACTGCCACAACCAACAGAGAAGCGCATTTCGCAAAATGACATCCTTATCCTACTATCTCCTCATCTTTGCGGGGGTAATGCCAGAAAACATTAGTAACCACATTCAAGAAACTACGTCAAAAATCGTATCTTGGGGAAGATAAAAATAGATAAGAGCTGCACATCCAACAGACACGGCTAATAAAAACGCGACAGCACAGCGGCAGCCACAGCCACAGCGGCATGTCACAAAAGGCAAACAACAGCGCCGCAATTACTCCGAAAACACCACCAACAGCAACAACAACAACAAAAACGCCGCAGAATACTCAGAAAACCCCCTTGGCTAGTTGCTTAAGTTTGGGCGTCCTCGCCAGCAGCCACAGCGACGTCGCCAGCGAGCAGAAGTGGCTGAGCAAGGTGTTGGTGTTAGCCTGCACGATGAACACGTCCAGCGCGCGGAATTGCGCCTGGGCCACCTCCGCCGCCGCCGCGCTCCCCACCATCACAGACGGCTGGAAACCTGACAATTAACAATACATGGGCGGGATTATTTCACACGCCAAACAGATCACGATCTATCTGTCTACATATACATCATCTAGATCATCGAAAGAGCTTAACCTGCCGTTATTATATTTTGTGCAGGATCTGTATACGTAGTACAGATCCAACCCAGGAATTATGTCCTACAGTAGATCATGCAGAATATACGGATCCCACTAGGAAACATGAGTTATTAATAGAGCATACAGATCGTACAGATCATACAGATCATACAGATCATACAGATCATACAGATCATACAGATCATACAGACCATACAGATCATACAAAAGAGGAATATATCTGCCATGAAAGATAAATCATCACGTGGTGGTGGGAATCGACGACCTTCCGGGCGTGGAGAATGGTTTGGGATCGGAGGAGGTCGAATTCTCAAGGGGGCAACAACCCGGGGTCTTTCACGGGGGTAGTACGAGCACGGTAATATAATAGTGTGTTTCGTTTTTGCCCTTTCTTCAGAAGCATCTCTCGGATGGGTCGGACGACGAGAACATATAGACTCGTCGCTCATTGCCGGGGACGGCTCATGCCTCCTATGTAGGCAGCGAATCGCCACCTGACACGATATATACACAGATGTGAACGCTCCTTCAGGAATCAGTTCATTTTTTCCCGGCAGAAATTCTAAGGCACGAAGCGCAACAGTATATATAGGGTGGGCCGTTTATATATATACTCAAGTATACATATATATATACGTGTGCCAGGTGGGGGAGTTAATCGACTCAGCAACGTGTGCGCACAGCGTACTGAAACTCTCCCCACGCCTTGCAAACCGTATAGCATTTGACACATTTCGACCAGAAGGACGGGGGAGCCCCGCACATATATATTGCCACACCCAACAAGCCCACGAAAAGACTGAACCAACACCAGCGCTATATACCACAAAAACCATCACGCATCTGCCTCAGGAGTCTCAAGAAGTCCTCACCTTGGGAGTACAAAACTTTTGCCACCAGGGTTCCCACGATCTGCTCCGCCCCGATGAGAGCCAGCAGCATGCCCGCGACGTTGATGTACAGCCCCAGCTTGAGAGAGTTGCGCATGCGCAGCTGCGCCTCGTCCACCTCTGCCAGGCTCCCCAGTCGCCTCCAGCCCTTGGCCTTTAGCGTGTACCCCCACGTCCTAGTAGCACGGTTTGGAAACAANAATAACAAAAAAAAAACGGCACCCTGGTTGTCTAGCTCACGCAGCGAGTGGCGTGTTTTACAGCGTCGTTGCCAACCGACGCCAACCCAACCTATTGTTTGGGTGGGGGGGGGTACTCGATATTCATGCATGGCCGTAGTCGTATGACCATAGACCGGGGGGTGTACTCATGTCGTGAATGGCCGTAGTCGTATGGTGCCTACTCATGTGCTGCTTGCTTTAGTCATTTGACCATTTCACCACGCACGACTTTCGAGACGGAGAGGGTCTGCGACATGGAAGAGAGTTTCAAAAAGAGAGCGTACGTATTGAGTGGGACGGAAATTAGGTGAAATAAAGCCACAGTACGAGTAGTCTTAATATTGTGGCGTTGAATGAGCCGTAACCCCGACGACGAGCGTTACAGTAGTGCACAGTGCACAGGTCGCTGATTGGTCGGCGGCGAGTGCCCTCTGTGGTCGCGCACAATGCCCCCTAGATAGTCCCGGTATACCTGTCCGACCTATCTTAAACCCGAAATTGTCTTAAACCGATAAGGGTATGTATTAAACAGCTTTTAGTATGGCCTTGCCAGGCTTTTTGACCCGGGGGTCACGCTTGAAGAGAGGAGTGTGTCACAGGCTTGTTTGGTCTGTCTTACACCAAAATGGACAATAAACAGCATTGAGCATGGCCGAGCCCAGCCATTCGACTCGGGGGTCTCGGTTTGAGAGAGGGGTGTGTCACGCCTCTTTGACCTCTCTTAAACCCGAACTTGTCTTAAACCGAAATGGGCATTACATAGCTTCTAGTATGGCCGTGCCAAGTAATTTGATTCGGGGGGTCACGGCTCAACCCCTAAGGGCCCGAATTAACGAGTATAACATAAATTCAATTTGGAAACAATAAAATTCAAATTCGCTTTTCATTGGTCAACACACGCACCAGCACCAAATATTATGCCCCCAAGATCCTAATCTTTGGTGCTGGTGCGTGTGTTGACCAATGAAAAGCGGATTTATTTATTTATTTTTTCCAAATTGAATTTTTGCTGTCTTCGTTAATACGGGCCCTAAGGTTTGCATCGAAAAATAAAAAGTAGTGTACACACAAACGATTCGGCATGCCTATTAATAGTAAGGCACACGCCTTATAGGGCAGTTCCTCCGCTGAGAAGCCACGTCAGTCCCAGTGACACAAATATATTGGCCAAACAGTGCCTGGTACCCCTATCGCAGCATATGCCCATTCATGGACCGCTGGGTTTCCTCGTACAAGTCTTGTTTGTCTCGACGCCTGCTAAACGATAGAGGTATAAGGTATACCTTTTTTTGGCTGAAACGTTTTCTGAATGGTCTTGCTTCTTAACCCAAAAATCAGCGGACTACGAGCTGGTCTTAGCGTAAGGATCAGGTTGTGTTTTGCCGGCATTTTCCCAGCTCAGTTTTGCGAATTTCGAACTGAAAATTCGTGTGGGGCTTCTCCAGTGTATAACAAAGACCCTTCTTTGTGCTCTTTTTATTTTTTTCAAGATGCGGTGGATATATTCATGCTTTCAGGAAAAAGCGAATCACGTTTTGGCCGAAAAGCATTGGAAAAAAAAAGAAAAAATTGAAATGAGCACGAAGACGTCTCTCGGCGAGAACGTTGCGAATCACGTGCCAAAACTTTCAGACAAACAAGCGAAAAAAATGGTGTGGGAAATCAGGATTTTGTGTCGCTCATCGTAATGTCTTGACTTTGTATAGGATATCACAAACACGCCATATATCTTGACAGACAACGAATTAGGCGACGGCGAGGATATCGATCGTTTCGTCTGCCTTAAGGAATGTTCACACCAAGTATCAGCGTCATCCGCGTTGCAGAATTTTCGGACTTTCGTATAGACTTTAGTATCGATATACCTACGCACATGACGGGATCTCCTCGGTATGGGATGTCTCGACGACATCAACTCGGATTCCCAAAATTCTAATGTCTGCAGATGCGCTCTACGCTCAGGAACAATGCTGTCAATTTTGGAGTCCTAATATTTCCAAGCGGTTGAGAAAACGCCGATCGAACGAATATGTGCTACTTGGTCGGACCAGCTCGTATCATTCTTGTGTTGCACTATTTTTTTTACAACAGGCTCCGGTCATGGGGATTGTATAATCGGGAAGCACTAAACTTTTCCTCAAAAAAAATAATTTGGGGTGAGGTTTGGAGCTCTTCCCAATTGGGGGAGCTCAGAAAAAAACATCGTGCACCTCTATCGTAGCATGCGTCTCGAGGACTCACCAGCAGATGCTCGCGCCCGAGCAAGCGAGGCTCGCCAGCGCGAACGCCACCCCGTTCCCGAGGATGTTCCCGCGCGCGGAGCGGTTGGTGACCGCGTTCGAGAAGAGAAGGATGATAAAAGCCACGGTCGACAGGATCGTTTGAGACCACCACGACAGCCAGCTCACCTGCGGCGGCGCCATCGGAATTAAAAAAACAACAAGAAAAAGAGCGGTGGGGCGGGGGGGGGGGGGGGTTTAATCATTTGACCACGTATTCCTTTTCGAGACGGAGCAAATAAAATAGCGGGTGGGGGGGGGGGGGGGGGATTCACGCTATCAAAATTCGGCGCACTTCATGTCCATTAACGGTACTTGGCACGACATATATATATACTACAACTGTCAGTACTGCAAAAATTACCCGAAGCATATTCCAAGTAAAAACTCCCCCAAAAAACGAGGAACACATGAAATAATTTGAGGAACCCACACACCTGTCGAAACACGGTCGCGTGGCGCTTGAGCTGCTTGGCGATACCCCTGCGGGTGACGGGGGTCAAATAGAAAAGAGAGTGTCGGCAAACGGTCCGGGGAATCGAGTGTGAGTTCGGAAACCATCGAGGCCTGCTGCAGGTTTGATGTCGTCAGGGCTCACCACGCAAAATAACTTTACAGTTAGTGTGTTAAGTGCTGCTCGCTCGGACTGCTGCTTCGTCATACAGCAGGGCAAGTCCAGCCCATAGCATTCCAACCACATGATGCTTGCATAGTGCTAGTGGGCCGCTGTCGTGTGAAAGGAACGCGAAGACCGTATAAGTATACCAGGTACATAATAGGAGTGCACAAGATAATACATAATACCAGGTAGCAAACAAATTCCCACCAGAGGAGGGGTGGGGGGGGGGAGGAGTGCTTTGCGTGGAAGCAGGTGCCTGACGAAGAGAAGGTTCGGGACGGTCACCAAAGAGGAGAGAGTGCGACATATATTGCGCGGAAAAATGCACTACTGTTTGTGAACCATTGCGTGCGTGATGTCGGCTCATCCCGCGAAGTAGACGCTACCCAGGAAAACACCCGACACATCCATGTGACTGGGGAGACAAGTAGTAAAACTGTAAAAACGAGTGGAGAGAGGAAGAGGAAGCGCTTGTTCGCTGAAACATGACAAACAGAGCACAGCTGGGTAAGAGCTCTAGCCGTGTTCTATCGAAGCGCTGCAACATGCTATCTTGATCAGCCGGTCTCAGATTTCAATTGAGACGGTTCTGGGCTAGAATAGAAAGTACGGGAGGAAAAGTGGAAAATATAAAATACCCTGCGTGCCGACTGGCTTGATGACGGATCAAGATACGTTTTGCCTGGGTTGACATGATGGATTTAGAAACAGCGTATGCTGGGTGAGGTCCCAGGGCACGTGTGAGATACAACAGAGTCACTATTAATAGTAATTCGAGCTGTCTTTGGGTCAGCTATCAGCAGCTGTACGTGGCTGGAGGCGTCACCGTATCAGTTTCGCGCGCCGATTGTTCAGCAAAAGTCCAGCAAATACCCACACAACACCTTGGTACGAGTACGTTACTGCTGTACGAGGTACAATACTTTACTGGTACCTGGGTCCTGGGTACCAGGTACGTGCGGTGCAAAAGAAGCCGCCATTGCCACGTTCGGCACCCCGTTTTACAGCAGCAGTAGTTCTATGTATACGAGTTGCAAGGTACGTATGAGTTTAGTGTGAAAATCTGGTAAAAAGTCAGAAATTTTGGTAACTTTGGCACCTGTGTTGCTTTCTTTGCCCAATAAACGAAATCGTGTTTGCCCCTTTTCCAGCCAAAAAATCGACACCTGGAAGCACCACCGCTCTAATTTTTTGTACGGTATTCCTCGATTCTGCTCTAACTCCGGCCTCATAGCTAATCCGAAAGTGCACCACCCTGCGATGGACTCTTTGGTGCTCTCACTACAGTGTGGCAAAACGGCAGCAGTTTTCGTGATCTCTAGGCACCGCGACAACGTCGCTGAAGTTTGAAAATGTGGTTCCAGGTCATTAGATTTGTTATTTATCATACTGTGGCCAAGTTATTATTTGGAGCTGCAGCCATGGTGAGCAGTATTCGTACGTATGTACGAATATATATTTTTTAAACTCAACCATCGTACCGTTTTTTTGTTCCAGCTTTTCAACTCTAAAACCCAGCTACTCGTAGTGTTTTTTAGTTTTTTGTCCCCATAACTTTGTTTTTTCAGGTACGTCTCAAGCCGATTGCGGCGGCGGCGGTGATATTAATCCCCACGTGCACCACCCTGGAATACCTTCCCTGTCTGTACACACGAGCACACGCTCAATCTTGGGCGATTTCATCAAGGTTTACCACCGCGACAGTGCCCGTGAAAAATGCCTGAAATGGCGGCTCAATTGCTGGAGCTTACGTAGCGGCTGTGCAAGGATGAAACTGCGTGGCCGCGGTGCATCAAATCTCTCCAATTCTAGCTCGACAAAGGCCAAACCAACTACAGATCAGGCTGTATCGTGATTTGGTTGAACTCCTCCGGGCGTGGTGTCATTGGGATGTTTCAGTGGGGAGCACGGCGCCAGTGAATGAACGCAGACTGCTGCATGTCCCAAAGGGATAGTGAGGGGCCGGTTATTGCAAAATCCCGGTTTCGATAATAATTGACGTTAATGACTGGAACCTCATGGTCGGTTTTTGTGGGCAAATCAACACAGGTTTTGGGTCTTCGCGGATATCTCGGCGAAATCGAGTCGGTTTTTATACGTACGTAAAAGGTCAGAAAATTTCATATACCAGTTTTTTTTTTTTTTTTTTGCATCTCCAACACTATGTCAGGATCAGCGCTTCCAATTTTCGAATCCTAACTCGCAAAAGTGGTGACGCCATTAATAATTAATAGAGCCTAAAGAAAATCTGTTTTAAGACTGGCCCAGCTCGTACATAACAGTAAGTTTTTTTCACCCCCGGCGCATTGAAGCCTCCATGTACCATTTGCCATAGACGGAAGCTGTCCACGTAAGGTGAGGGTAAGGCTAATTCTTATGAAGTCGGAAACGTGGATCGAAAAAGCCGGTTTCCGATTGGGGACACAAACGGGCTTTCTTATACTGTTGAAAAAGAGCTTTTTCGATCCCAACTTTTTCGATTGAGAAATCCAATCCACGACTCCCGTCGAAAATCTCGGAGTTTTTCGACGGGATTCGTGGATTGGATTTCTCAATCGAATTTTTTTTTGAAGCTCACCGTATCTCTCTTCACCCCTTCAAACACACGGTCACACCACCCAGCGGCAGCCTAAACACCTCTCCGATGCTGGGTTGACTGCTCTACTGCTGCTGCTGCTGCTCTCTACTGCTGCTGCTGCTGCTGCTGCTGCTGCTGCTCGCAGCGTAGCACCTCCTAGAACCCGCGAGCAGGACATGAAGCAGTTTCAATTATCGTATCAACCGCCCCCAGGAAGAGCACAAAAAACTGCAAAATCGATCCGATTGACGATAGGGAAGGCATACAGACACACCCCGTTGAATTTAGAGTGGATCGGAAACCGGCTTTTTCGATCCAACTTATCCGACTGCATAAGAATTAGCCTAAGGTACTGCTTTGTACCTGTTTTGTACACATGCATCCCTGGTTCCTGGCTATACCTAGTATGGGCTCGTATGACCCTCCTAAAAATATATATAAATGAGGGCCATATAATAGGTCCCTGGTACGCTTACACGTGGGGCGGCAGTTGGATCGATATCAACCATTGTTAGATATAGTAGATTGACCACCCCACACCCTATACCAGGTATATACCATGCCCCCTTCGCGTGTTCTCTTGCAATCGTGCTTGCTCTGCCGACATGGCACAAGAGCAAATATCACGAAAAAGGTGACCCCACACATGGCGAAGCTGGGGCATCGGACAGCGAAACCACGACCGCGATCGCCCCTCTGATCATATCGTACCGGTATGATATCAAAAGCAAGCTCGACACGAACACACATCTCGAGCGACAAGCAGACAGCAGAGCAGCAGCACTCGTACTCGTACATAACGCGCACGTTTCTCGAGTATCATAACCGCACGAGGCGACGCGCGCGAATCAAACCTCACTTTTCAACAGTTCCTCGTTCGTACCTATCCAAGCCTGCTTCGTCCTTGTAGTCCTCCATGTTTTCGTCCTCGTATTCGTCCTCCTCGTCATCCTCGTCCCTATCGTCCCTCTCCGCCGCACGGCGCATAAACGAAAGTCTTCGCCCCACACCTTCCCTTGCCGCTCCCGGCAGCATCCACCGAGGCAATCGAGGAGATCCGCTGGCAGCGGCCTTCGACGGTTTGAGAGACATCGATGTTGTCGCCTTCGTGTGTGCGCTACAATCGGCCAACGACGATACCGCCAGGACATTTGTCGACCTCTGGAGAAGGGCCGAGGAGTGGGCACCTACCGCCAGCGGTGGCGAAGCTACAAAGCCATCGACGGAGCCTGTGCCCGTCGTGAGCGCGAGCGCCAGGGCGGCCGCCGAGGCGCCCATTTGAAACATGACTCCTTTCATAACTTTGGCTGTGTATATATTTTCCCCTCCGTGCAAGCGTGGAGGAGCTCAACCGCAGCCCCGGCAGTTTCAATAGCGTGCAATCACGTGGCTCCCAATGGTGAGCAGGTTTGCGCTGCGCAATCCTCCCCTAGTGCTCTGCTCTGTCAACATGCAACATTCTCAATCCCCGAATAGGGAGTTCCATTTTATTTTAAGGCGTTTTTAAAGAGGGCGTGCCTCACGTTGCTCCACCCGCATCAAAGGGCAGCTGACCGCAGCCACAGCAACTGCCGACGCGACCCCCAACAGCGGTAGCAGCTATCGTGGGAACGCGGTTAAAATGTGCAGCTTTGGCGATGACGACATGGATTTCGGAGACGATGACGATGGGGTGAGCTCTAAAGCTCTGAAAGAGTGTTCTATTTTTATCTATTGACAGCATTTCAAATGCTGGCCCCGCAAACCAGCCACATGACCAGATTTTGAATTTTCACCCAGAGGACCGTACCCCACAGGTATACGTAAGCGTACCAGGTAGTCTAGATTGCGAGCAAGTGACTGCTGTCCGATAGCGTTGTGCTGGAGAATTCCATCCCGCAGCAACAAACACCACGTGATACCTGCCATCTTACGGGCATCCTCTATTCCGGCTATGCCCTCGCCCGCTGCCTCGGTCTTACATCATGTGTTTCCGATGTTACGTTCGCTTTGCCTTACGAGCTCAGGATTTCTTGACGGGCAAGCTTGCTGCTCTGGGCATTGACGAAGACCTCGAGCTTTCCGGCGGGGAAGAGGAACACGAGGACCCTGCTACTGCTACTGCTACTGCTGCTGCTGCTACCGCCACTGCCACCGAGCAGACCACAGCAGCATCGCCACCACCACCACCATCAAGCCCAACCCGAACCGAGGAGAGCAGAGGGAAAGAAGCACCCCCACCCTCCCGGAATGGGGGCGTTGAAGGTGTTGAGCGGAACGCTGCCACCACCGAAGAAACCGCACCAAGCGCAGAGGGAGGCGGGGGGGTAGAGGACGGGGAGATTTTGGACATGCTCGAGAAGCCCCTGCAAGCCTCTCGGGGCCACTCGCAAGGGCCGTCTCGGGATCGTCACGGCGACAACAGCGGGGGTGGGGGGCAAAAAAGCGGGAAGCGGGGCAAGTCCAGATCGAAGAACGGCAAGCAAGGTAATAGGGGAAACTTTACGATAAAGGAGTGCGCCAAGATGGTGTGCGAGAAGCTGGGGGAGCCCAAGTACTACCTGATGTGCCAAGTGGTCGCGACCATCGGGTACAACAAATCCAAGCGCTTGCTCGAGCAAGTGAAGAAGATCCAGGTGAGAGAACAAACAAGTGCTGGAAAAAACAAAACAGACACCACAGCAGCAGCCTCCGTTCATGTTGACGGGCGAGGTCACCCGGGCCCCGGGCCCGGACGCCGTGAAGCATCCATTGTTTAGGGCGGCAGTGAGTTGACTGACTACAGCAGTACAGGACAGTAAAGGACACCTATATAATGAGAAACAGGAAATCTGGCCCAGGCTGGATTTCTTATTTGAGAGAGGGTGCTTTCTACACTAATTTCAATATAACGACTCCCGAATTTATTATTTTCCTCCAGATCTCAGCCTGGATTTCTTGTTAGCCTGTTTTTTATTAGGTGTCCGGTTAATGTATTAATACGCACAAGTCGCCGACTACAGCGGTTACGTCTGCTGTAGGTATGATATTGCCGTTATTAACAGTTTCTTGCGGCAATTTGCGGAGTCCTGCGTCTTTGCGTTTGACTGGCGCATATGTGGCTGGACGTCTGTGTTTTTGTCGGTACAGACTCGGTGGTCTAACAGGTATCCACGAAGCCTGTTTGGTTGGAGGTCGAGGGTTCGAGTCTCCGTATGGAGAATTTTGTTCTCAAATGACACCAACTGTCGAGAGCGCATATTATCGTAGCGTGGGTAAGCACTATTCGACGAGAGTTGACGAGGGAAGAAAATGCTGAAATATTCTCGCGATAAAAATGCACGGCAAGAACCGTAGTAGGGGAGGAGGGAGAAGAGCCTACTGTGTGACCCCGGATCTGAGTTACGACTATTCATAGGAAGGAAAGAGAAAGGAAGGGCGAAGATAATAAATGGGATTAATACCAGACCTGGTAAGTGTTGAGTTTAAAGGCAGTACGTACGATATGGTGCTTGGAAGTTATCATTCTGTACTATTAGTTGCATGCTTACTCGCCAGACGTATTTTGAACGAAGGGGCGATATATGCATCACCCAGGCAGGCGATAACGCCTCGCCAGGTATGATGAGGGGGCACTTGCTACAAATCATAACGTCGCGACAGGGGAGAGGGGATATCATAACATTACGACGTAGACCTCATTACTTTTACTGCGAAAAAATGGCTTGCGTTGCCAACTACTGCTGTAGTAACTATTCCGGGGGACCACAGAGAACCGAACCAAATATTTTCAGTAAAAATAGGGAAATATATAGGCTTTTGTGTCTACCGTAAGTCCTATTTACTATGATCCCCCCCTAGTCGTAGCTGTAAAGTATTTAGTAAGCCAAGTCACAGCCCTATCAATTACACTAATTACGGTCGTATAGTCAAGAACCGGTACTTACGTCGTAGCGGTACGTAATCCAGTGGGCATTACGAGTACAAGTACTACGAGTACGAAACGGTTCTACGAACTGAGTACACATGATACATCGCTTCTACGTGTTGTAGTTGCTACAATATCACAGTCTATTAGACGACGTAAGAGTCTATGATACCGATAGCCTGGTAGTAATAGTATTGATAAGAGCCCTTTACGAATAAAATACTCGCTTACGAGTAAAATACTCGTACAGCAAGAAGCTTCCTTATCCATTGGAGGCCTAGAGTTGCCTATAGTGGTACTACGGCCGGGGTGCGACATGGGCAATGATTTCTGCGTACGCACATATCCGTAGGTTTCCACGCTGGATACGTACTGCAGGCCCATTAATCAGCAAGCCTTGTGTTTCATACAGCATGTACTAAGTATATGCAAGGATCACCACGAGTCTCACGATGACCAAGACTTACGGGCATATCATACCCCTCCTCTATACTCTTCGGTATGCTGTCAAAATGTCGACTACGTAGTAGTGAACGATCCAGGCGGTTGTCTCGCGGTCTGGTGTATGATACAAGCTCGTAGAACTGCAAGCGCCGTACTCGCAGAAGAGCTTCCAGTGTTCCCCCAAGCGGGCAGCTTCGTGTCTCGGCGCAATGAGCCTCGAAAACTACTATTAACAGGGAGGAAGAAGGAGAAGAAGGGCGAAGATAATATAATGGGATGGAAATAAATAAATAAGGATTTTACCTCTGTCTCTGGCCGACAATGTTTGCATTTCGCGATCACCTCGCGATAGGGTGTACATATCAAATCATTCTGGAGAATCTCCCGAGTTGTGCGAGCAGTACCAACTGTTGTGCGCTCCGGTGCTTCGCATGGCTCCATCGTATATGGCAATTTGTGCACAACGTCGACGTCACAAGCATGAAAATTGAAGTCTCTCACTTGGTAATCATACCTAGTTTAGCGTCGAAAAAGCTGCACCTCTTTGCCTTACCCCGACCTTGCGACCGACCGACTTAACGCACCAGGACAACGGGGGCATGGCGACCGCGGACGGGACCCGGAAGCGGACTTCAGGAGGCGTTTTTTTCACCCTCCTCAAGGAACACATGTCGCCGGCGAAACTGAAGGAGCTGTACGCGGACGAGATTCGCGTCAAGAAGGAGAGAGACAGGGCGAAAAGGAAGGCCATTAAGCGCAACGCCGAGGCGGCGGAGGCGGGCGAAGACACCATGCCGCCTCGAAACCGCCCGAGGCACAGCGGCGGCGGCGGCGGCGGCGGCGGCGGTGGTGGTGGTGGTGGTAGGAGTTGGAGAGATAGCGGGAGGTTTGCCGGCCCCTCTGGTGATGGCGATGCCGCTAAACGAGCGCGAGCGAATCATTCTGCAGGTGATTGGTGAAGAGAGCTGCTGGGCCTGACGCGGGTGCCGCAGCAAGTAGTAACGGCTTTGGTGGGTTGGCTGCAGAGTTATGCGGCAGTACGTATGTAGCGGGGGGGGGGGTGGTTTTGGATTTTTTGTTCCCGAAAATGCCTGACTGACGACCGGGGCTACTCGACTTGAGAGGAACTCGTACCCTGAAGAGGTGTGTTCCCTTTTGCGTGTTACTGCTAAGGTGTTGTTCGTTTTGTCTAGTCTCGCCTAGCCTAGGCGACGGGATTGTTCTACCACGTCGAACAGATCACGATCTAGACCAGATAGATCATCTATCTAGACCCTACCCTGACGTTATGAGATGTTGTGCGGGAAATGTATATTAGTACAGATCAAACCCAAGGAACACATCCTAGATCACGCAGATTATACGTACGGCTCCCACCCGGCAACATGAGCTAGATAATACAGGTCAAGACAGATCGTACCGATCAGAAATATATCTTCCTTGGAAGATCTAGATCATGAAATGGGAATGATCTGTATGATCTGTCCGTCTGAGGTGTGGAAATCTTGTTCGTCGGGTTGCGCGTACCTTTTTTTTTCTCAAAGTCGGTTTTCGGGTGAGGTATAGAGCTCCTCATGTAAGGAACCTGACAAGAATAAGGTACTGTACCTCCTCCTCTAACGTTGCATGACTCTGAACTTCGCGGTGGAACCTAACGAGAATAAGGTACTGTACCCCGTCTACCGTTGCATGGCTTTGAAGTTCGCGGTGGAACCTGACGAGGATAAGGTGCTGTACCTGTACCCCCTCTACCGTTGCATGACTTTGAAGTTCGCGGTGGAACCTGACAAGAATAAGGTACTGCTGTACCCCCTCTACCGTTGCATGGCTTTGAAGTTCGCGGTGGAACCTGACAATAATAAGGTACTGCTGTACCCCCTCTACCGTCACATGACTCTGAAGTTCGCGGTGGAACCTGACAAGAATAAGGTGCTGTACCCCCCCTACTGTTGTATGACTCTGAAGTTCGCGTGGAACTTGACAGGAATAAAATACTGTACCCCCTCTACGTGCCGTTTCATGACTGAAGTCCACGGCGGAACCTGACAAAAAACGTTTGGTAGCGTACCCCCTCTGCCGTTGCACGACTCTGAAGTTCGCGGGGGTAACCCGGCTGTGGTTTTTTGTAGCGTGGTAGGTCTCGCCAACGTGATTCGACGTCGACCGGGAAATGGTTCAAGATAGGGGCTCATCTGTTACCTAGAGGCCACCCTTCTGGCGGCAACGATCGTTTCCATGCGTGTCTGTTGTTGAGGATGGGGCAAGTTGAAAAATAGCGTCGTGGTAGTGGGTATTAAACGCTTCGTGTGCTGCCGGGGTTGTCCGTTTGCAGAGGTGTATACTTACGTCATACAGTAGCGCTCTGGGCTTCGATGCTCGTGATCTCTCCCGCAGAGCGGGGGCTGTGGCCTCAAAACGGCCTCGTCTTTGCGTTTGCTGTATTACACGTCGTAGCTTGGTTTTGTTGCAGGGCTACCTATTGTCGTGACAAACGAGTTCGGTACCACAGTTGTGGAGTCTAACACGACAACAATGTCTGCCGGCGTTGGGTTCGAGGGTGCAGAACCGCTGTCGCCCAGAGGATTGCCGTGTTTTTTTCAACCAGGAGTGCCATGTAGTTTTTTTTCTCGTATCGGGTATGAACGTTCAAAATGCGACACACGAGCATTGTGTGAACACGTCGATGGCGAAGGCATTGTGGTCACACGAGTCGTGCAGGAGTACCGTTGAAGTTTGTTTTTCGTACACACAATATAATATTAAGTGTGTTGCCCCGCCCGGGATTGCCCACCGGTACTTATGTGCCTGTGAGCGCGATTATTTTTTAAGTCAATGTGGTTAGTGGATTGCGTTCCTTGGCTGCATTTACGGCAAAGTAAGTAGAGCCGAACTGCCTGAAGTTCAAAAGTTACCGAGCGTGAACTCAGCCCGCGTGTTTTAAGCGCTTGGTAGCGCCTGAGAAATACTCCTTGAACACCATGAAACGATTGGGCTGATCCAAGCAATTGCTCAGCCCGAAGTGCCTTCTCAAGAACGGTTTAAGTTTCGGAGATGGCCTGTCGTACGCGATCTCCGTCGGTGCTACCCCCTCTCTCTGTCCAACGGTGCCGAATACGCACACACGAGCGTATGAAAGAAGCGAACAAACAAAAAAACGAACAAGCGAAACAGGAGAAAGGGGGGGTCACAGTACGTATAAGTTGAGGAAATGTAACTGAGAGGGGTGATATGATGCGTGCAACGTGTCACATATAGGGGTAGGCAGTAGAATTTGTTGCGTCGTTCCTATTGCTCGCCAGGGGTCAAGTACCCAGACATTATGGAGCGCGTTTTTCTTCTTTCTGCACAGAATATCAGTGTGCGTGAAAAAATGGCGTGAGCTGCAGCCAAATGAGCTGTACTAAGATCTGTCGTACCAGATGCTATAGTGAGAAGGGGACACAACTGCAAGTAGAAGTCACGCCGCCTGTGTTGGATTTGGACGGTTTCCAAACCCGACGTACAACAGTTCTCGTAGTCTGCCTGCACACCTGAAGAGCAGCCGTGAAAAGTCTGGCCCCAATGCCCTGACGTTGCAGGTGGCCGTGCACATAAAAATCCAGCAGGCATAAGACATCCCCCTCGTGCATCGATCCACCTTCGTCCTGAGGTGTGTTATCGCGGCCAGTGCCGCACAAAAATACGCCAGAAAAGAGATACGATTAATAGTGGCAGCCCACGAAAACGTGTGTAGACGTGGACAAGGCAGAACATCTATGACTTATTTGGTGTCGTGCAGCATGTTACACTGCCCCGGTCGTTTTGGGCCTAAAGCGGTTGTAGACGGTGTCCATGTTATACTCGTAGTGCTGCTTTCACGACACTGCCTGAACGTCTAGTCTGCAAACCCTTTGTTTTTTGTTTGAGGGGCAGTTTTTTTTCAGGAGAGCAACGCTATACTGTAACCGAAGAAACGTGCCGGTTGACGACAACTCTTGCTCATTGACGGGTCACAGCCGTCAAGGACCTACCCACTCACCCCACGGCATATAGGGGCATATAGGGGTTTCAGTTAGTTTTTGCCTTGTGAGGCAATAATTTTTTACTGACTTTTAGTGTACTCCTCAAGTGAGCAACTACTTTGGTACGTCATGGCTGGTGCATAATTACGACCGAGTGGGATTTTTTTTTCTGATTTACACCGCGCCAAAACGTATAATAGGGATATATCCCTTTCAAGCTGGCTGAAGCCACATTCTACGACCGCCGACCGAGATCTACGATTATTATCCAAATTCTTCAGCCAACACACACACAAGTTGACGATACTACCGTAGTTACCTATATATCTTGCTGCACGAGCTCCTAGCAAGCTATGATACTCTTTTTTCTTTCTGCGATCCCTGGTCCACTGATCGATCTTGCCCAAGCCGAACCGGAGTCTTCCGTAGGCGGAGTCGAAGCTCTACAAACTGGTGAGTTTGCTGTGTTTTACTCAAGAGTCGGTGCGATTATATAACTCACAGAATACAAGAATAAGTGCTTCCTTCCCAATCGCAGGAAACCCTGAACGCTGCTCCCGGTCTGGTCACACATGACGTACACGGTTTGTTCGTTCTCGCGGACCTTTCCGGCGGTGGTTATAGGGCTGCTGAGCTCCTGCGCCTTGGGGATACAGGAGACAAAAATTAAAGAGGCAATGCGAACGTTAGGTACAGTACTACTACTGTATGTAGTAATAACATTTCAAGAGTGGCTGGAAGCGACGTGATCAACTAACCGGTACTGCTCATTTTGCAGGATTCTGACGTATGTACTGTTTCTGTAGTACCGTCCGTCATGCGTGCTACGGTCGAGGTGGACCATGATTTTTCTGAGGCTCCTCATCGGAGGGGGGGGTGATACACTGGACAGGAAATAGTTATCTAACCCCAGCCTAATGGTCAAGAGCCCAAGGAAGTATGGGTAGGACCACTGACTGGGGCAGGAGGCCTCAACTAATCCAATACTTACTTTAAATGATCGTTGAAAGCGTACAAGAATACTCGTACAGTATAAAATAAATTCAATTTGGGAAAAATAAAAATAATTCTTCGCTTTTCATTGGTCAACACACGCACCAGCACCCCCCAAGATCCTAATCTTTGGTGCTGGTGCGCGTGTTGACCAATGAAAAGCGGATTTATTTATTTTTTTCCAAATTGAATTTTGTTTTTCTTCGTTAAAACGGGCCCTAACTATACGATGATACATACAGTATTGCAACATACAAGAATGGAATTTCGACGATTTTGGGTTAAGGTAAGGAGCCCGATCATTCAGAAAACAGTTCAGCCAAAAAAAAGTATACCTTATACTGCCTTGTACCTCTAGATACTCACCAGCCGTATAATTGTACGTACGTGCTGTGGGCTGTTAGATCTGCACGTACTTTTGCACCATCTTTACCCTTGCTCCCACCCGGACCTGATCCCACCCGGATCTGATCCCATTTGGCACCCTGCTCCCACCCACAAGGTGCAGAAATATAATCAGCCCTCCGCAGGAGCCGCCGGAGGCCCACCTGGCACCTCGATCCCATTTGGTACCCATGTAGGCCATACATATCTACAACAACTCCTGCTATACATATAACCGTATTGAATGTACGTGCAGATTCGTTAGACTCGCACGTACGTGCAAGTTCTCCGGAGCCGATAATAGCACGCGTCTTTTGAATAAGTACTACTCGTACGTACTGTACAACTATATTACGGGGGAACCTACGTTGAGTAATCAGAACAAAAAATTGTACCCTCTGGTAGGTAAACATAGGGGGATATCTGGTTTTTGGGACCATTCGTGGGTTCTGATTACTACAGTGTGTATTGCATGTATTACTACTGTATGCCCCCCCGTGATACGTAGAGAAATGTGACACCAGCGGCCTGCCTATTTTGAAGAGGATGTACTGCACCGAGATACGGGTGTACGTGCTGTAAACTACGAGTGCAACGGATGATACTTTTTTGGGGGATAGCAGTGAAGCCAGAAAGAGTACGTATACTCGTGCATCAATCTATCATCTTTACGCATGAACGCGTGTGGAAACACTCTCGCTACGTACGTACCGAGAGTGCCAAGTCCAAACGAGTCTCGATCACGACATCCCTATGAACTACTGAATGAAGTTGTACCATGTGCTTACTCCCTGCATGTCTCTCTCCACTGCAGTTACTGCATAGCAGTAACTTCGGTAAACTCCCGAGGCGTGAAAAGATATTGCAATGCGACTCGTTGGCATACCTTGCTTGATAGTAGTCCCATCCAGTCGAGCGCATCATTGAAAACTTTGGATTCCTGAGGATTCAATGAACCTGCGGAAAGGCAATGGGCACAGAGCTTCGTAATGCTGAGTCGTCGCATACACCAGTCACAGTCAGTACGGTTTGGTGTGATGGTGGTGTTATCAGGTGCATACAGTAGATCCTCATCGGTGATGAACAAACAGAGACAGACAGCACGCCCCCCGAGAGGCCTTACGAGAACTGCTGTACGAAGATATTTTGGTACTTACTGTACATAGTAGTAGTTCTGACGGACACAAAGGAACGGAAGACAACGTCGCTCGCGTGGATCATTTCTCATCGTGGTTTTCAAAGCTCACCTGCTTTTTGGGCATCCCATCGGGAAAGACCCGACCCAAACACTGCCAACTCCAAAGACGGCAGTCCGCCGGCGCCGTTCTTTCCGCTAACGCTTTTTCTTTCGAGCGGGTCGCGGCGGTCTTTCATTCTCGTCAAAGGGTGCTTGCTGGCTTGTGCTGTAGTTTGGTTACCGATGGCTGCTGGCCGAAGATGTCACAATGGCGCGAGGACACGATGACACGATGTACCAGACTGCAGGTACTCCTGCTGTATGATACTGTAGCACGACGTCGCGATGATGGCACGAATGGCTCGCGCATGTTCTCATTTATTTATTTATTTCCTCGTACAGAGTAGTAATTACGGTTTCATAATTTTTTATGCTGTGTTTAGTGTAGGTTTATGAAGAGCAACATAATAATATGTACGACGTACACGGTATTTCCGCCGCGTTTTCTAGACACGAGGAGACGAGAGACGAGAGGAGGTGTCGTCCGGTCGTCGTATCCTATCATATCTTCTTCGGAAGATACAACACACACGTTCGGACGCTCGGTAGGCATGCGGCCATGTTTGGATCCTGTGCTGGAGCCAACAAACAGGTCGGGCATGAAGATGACGACCCGCGGCGTCCGAAACGACGAGAAGGTATTTAATGGGTTCGTTGTCATCCTGTACACATATGTGCGACGTACGCACTCGACGTCGTCTGTAGATCAAACACGTCAACGCGAAGCAAATAACCCCTCTCCGTGGATTGCAGTATGATATTTCACTACGTACGAATGTCACTATTAAAACGATAATATAAAACGTTTGGTTTGCTGTGCGCGCTGCAAGATACCGAGGTGAAGATACCTGGTACCTGATACGCGTACACATAATTTCGTACCTGGTTCGATATTTCGCTGCACATATTATCTTCTCCGAAGGTCAAAGGCGCGAGCTCATGGTCAAACAGGCGGAGCGAGTGTCGCGTCGTATTCTGGTCGCAAACATCAGTGAGATCGAGGAACAGCTCTCAGAAGGTAAAGCATGCCTGGTATCATAGGGTCGTACATACTGGTACATATCATAGCTCCCAAGACAGGTGTTCATGTGCAAGTATGATCCTATATTTAATCGTTCGTACATCATGTACATAAATGTATCGCATAGTACTACTGTAGTGTCATACCAGTACACTCGTACAAGTATACCATACGTACATACCATGTATCAAATATCTGGTAGGCATACGATATATACATACGTACGTACGTGCATGTTGAAAGTATCAGGTATACCAAGAGCAGATACCTGTGGTACCTGGTACATTTTTTACGACTGCCAGTCTTCCTGACGATATATTTGGATCAAAATGACAATTCGTACTGTACTACTATTAATACTACTATTGACTACTACTACTACTACTACTACTACTACTACACTACTGCTACTACTACTACTGTTGTTGTTCCTGTTAACATTAATGACCAATGCAATGCGCATACATTAATAATTGGGTTCTCGTGGCTCTGCGGCTAATAACGACGGACACCTTGCCAAAGAGGAACGCGATTACGAGGCCAAGGCTGCCCAGCGGGAGGAGGAGCGACTGCACAAACAAGAGGCATTGAAGAAGGAAGCGATCGCGAAAGCGATTTCTGGAGCAAGCGGTCAAGTGAGCAGTGTTTTGGGTACCCAAGGCAGCACTTGTGCTGCTTGCTCAGTTAAGACCGGGCGATAAATAGCTCTCGTGATCTAGCTTCAACATTCGAGGAGGCGCACAGATGCACATTTTGTTTTTTGGTGAAGTGCCACGGAAGTGATCGTGACAACCGACGGCGTTCCACGGCTATATTTCCACAGCATTCCACAGGCTACCGCGGAAACGCCACGAGGTTTTGTATTCACCCGGCATTGCAAGTTTAGGTATACATACATAGCTGGAAGAGATAACTTTTAAAGCTCCGCGTAAAACAACCAAGTCGAAAAAAAAACGAAACCAACCCCGCTCGAAGGAAATCGGAACGGCGGTCCAAACACGGAGCGGTCGCCCACGGCTTAAAAAACATTGGCAGTATTCTACGCAGAATGTTAAATTGCATGTTTACGCGACCAAAAGCCCCGTGAACGTGCCGCGCCCCGTTGCTCCCAGCTCTCCGGTAGCTTGTTCAGCAGGATGCAGGGGCTCGCGAAGCTACAGGAGACCGCTAGGTCTGCCTTGAACACAGAGTTCGGACGCTTGACAGCAGCTGGACAGGACCCTGACCAGGGCACTTCGATGGACAAAATGGCGTCAACTCCTGGTAATATATACCACGAGATTGCTACTCGTACTGCTGTACGCTCCCAATACACGTGTTTTAGAGGGTTGTGTACGGCTTGCCCCTGCTTCAGCGAAACGGTTTACACCCTTGAACAGGTCATCAACAAATCATCGATTTCCACTCGATGATCTATAAGCATTATAACTTTCAAGGCGAATATATTCCTGATCTGTATGATCTGCGTGATCTGCATGATTCAGCTCATGTTGCTGGGTGGAAACCGTATAATCTGCATGATCTAAGACATATTTCCTGGGTTGGGTCTGTACTACTTGTATGTACGCAGATCCTGCTGAATCTCCCATTACGGTGGGCGAGGAACTAGATGATCTAAATCCTGATCTATCTGTAGATGATCTAGATCATGATCTGTCCGAGCTGTGAAATGGTTGGAAATTACACTTTACTTTAAAGCACTAACCTTGGACTGCCGGACGTTTTTGCCGAATCTAGGCTAAGCAAGTGTAATAAAAAGCATGTAACCTATATCCGCCCAACAGGCGCCTAATTCAGTTAACAAAACGTGCTGCACACCGTTTTCTGACTGGGGTTTGTGCTTCCTATGCCCTCTCGGTGTGAATAACAAGGATAAGCCCGCTGGAAAAGACAACACATCTATAATCATTTCACCTTGCCGACTCCGCCAGCGTACTCGTCGTATGACGCCAAGATAATCGAAAGTCGGCCGGGTATGCATGTCAACGAGGCATCCACCCATCGTCGCTTCGTCAACGCTCCCTGATATTTTTCCGTCGGTAAGGCTTATGTATACCAGCAATGCCTGTGCGTTTTAGATGACTTACTATCCTATTTTTTCGGTGTACCAGGTATCGTATATATATAGCATGGATCGCCAGATCTTGTGCAAGGCCTTCGCAGCGTCCGACACTGGCACCAAAACGCTAAAAAACAAAAGCAGCGCCAAGTAGGCGTCGACCCGCTTGCTTGGGTTCCCCAGACTACCATTTCCAACTCCTATACGCCATGGTATTCATGATATTCCCGTTTCCCCTCTATTGCTGTGGAGGCGTTATATTGATTGTGCTCGGACCGTCGCCCTCGGTGCATCGCCACGAACATTTTCCAGCCCCGCTGAAAATGCCCGTTCCGGAAGCGCCATGGGTCACCATCAAGGTTACCCACCCTTGCGCGGTATTCCTGCTGAGGTCCAAGCTTAGCAAGACTCTGGCCACACCTCTGGAAAACGTCAGGTAATACTATAACGTGAGGGCGTTTTTTTTGTTTTGTTCATCGTCGTTCTTTCAGTTTTGGGTTCCATGTTCGGCCGTAATCGTCTGTGCAACATTTTTACACTTCGGACCTACGTATAGATCAGATAGATCATCTACAGATAGATCATCTACAGATACTTCGAAGTATATCATCTACAGATAGATCATCCACAGATAGATCATCCACAGATAGATCATCCACAGATAGATCACCCACAGATAGATCATCTACAGATAGATGATCTACAGATAGATCATCTACAGATATATCATCTACAGATAGGCCATCTACAGATAGATAATCTAGATCATCTATAGATCGTCTAGGTCCTAACCTGACGGCAAGACATGTTGTGCAGGGTCTGAATACCAAGTACTTTGGTACATATCCATCCAACCCACGAAATGTGTGCTACTGGTATAATATACATCATGCATGTTTCACGGCGCCCGCCCGGCAGCGTTAAGCTAGGATCACACATATATCAGGAATCTAAGCTGCCTTCTGACAGATCTAGGTCATGAAGTCGGCATCGGTACTCGACCCGATGTGTGAATATTGATTTTTACGCGCTTTATAATCGCTTGACACCCCGGAGTGAACATAATTATCACTATACGCGTACTGCTGCTGGACGATGTTGAACGTCCTCTCCGTGCAAACCCCATCACCGATTCCACGAGTCCCTCTGTTTCTGCCGAAACAGAAAAATATTGTGGTTGTTTTTGAAGATGCAGTAGGTACCTCGGTGCAATAGGCAGTCCCCATCAGTCCCTGTCTCAGCCACGACAAAACAGGATGACGTTGTTGAAGATGGGTGCCTCGACACTCGACACAATAGGCACAGGTATCGTACCATCAGAAGACAACCTGAAGGCAGCAGTGGTCATCATACAACCTAACCAAAGACATCAGTAGGACAATCATCCTCAAACGATATGATCTTGTTATAATGATTACCCTGGGCTGGGTAATCGATCGATCTCTTCACCCCTATAGCTCAGCAGGTAATACCCTCACAACTTCTACTAAGTTGAATTGCTCCTCAACTATATATATATACATCATGTACAGTACATCAGCAAGACAGTTTCATCCCGAAACCACCTGAACTCTGCTAAGACGCATGCCTCGACAACCAAAATGTTGACCACTGCAACAGAATAGTACACCGCCACAAGGCGCTCAAAGACGAGGACTTTGTCCCGGACGATACCGTCGATCTCGGAGAGCAAGAATTGGCGGAAGATGTCCTTGCCGAGAACGGGCCTGCCTTGAGCTACCTCTGGGTCGTGGACGGGAGCACTCTCGAATCAAGGTCATCAGCTTCCACCTCCGCCTCTACCGCGGGAGCATCAAAAGAGAAGCTTGTGAAAACTAGGAGCCCACGGAAAAGCCAGAGCATGACCGGCACGGAGACATTGGTGAGGAGCAAAAGAGTGGGATGCATTAATAATAGTTGTTGCCCCCCCCCCCCTCGTCACTGTAAATATATGATATATTTATAGGTTGGGTTGGCGTCGGTTGGCAACGACGCTGTAAAACACGCCACTCGCTGCGTGAGCTAGACAACCAGGGTGCCGTTTTTTTGTTTTTTTTTGGCGGTCACCAAAGCTGGCGGTCGAGTAGATCATTTGTGCGGGGTGGAGAACCTTTGCTCCGCACAAAGGGAATGGTCGTATCACGTAGTGTTAATATGACAAGGCATCCGCGAGGCAGTTACATAGTAAAACTCATTGCTGTCTCCGGAAGTGGCCACACCAGAAATTAAATTAACTCATTGAAGCTGTCGTCCATATGCAAGTCCGCCTCAGAGGCGGTTCTCAGCAGGATGCAGCTCACCCTCCATGCGACTCGCCCAATACCCCACGGCGCTTCGCGCTTGGTGCAAGCAATGTCTGCCTGGTTCGTGAAAACCTAACGTGCTCCGTCCCAGCATTGTAGGGATGCGAGGGTCTATGGTGATATGACTACGGCCGTGGACGACATGAGTACACCCCGCCTCCCGCTATTGGTTTTTTAATATATATATATCCCCAAAGACAAAGGAAGAGCGAATACATATATAGTGCGCACACCGCAGGATTCGACGCGAGTCGACGAGGGAAGAAGTTTCTGAGAACATTCTTCTCGCGATAATGGTKAAGGCGCGCACTATAATAGGGCGGGGGGGAGAAGWACCTGCCATGTGGCCCCGGGCCTGGAGTGACGAAAGGGAAGAAGCTGGAGAAGCAGGGCGAACTAGTAGATGGAATGGGAAACAAAANAAATTCAAATTCGCTTTTCATTGGTCAACACACGCACCAGCACCAAATATTATGCCCCTAATATTTGGTGCTGGTGCGTGTGTTGACCAATGAAAAGCGGATTTTAATATTTTTTATTCCAAATTGTTTTTTTTTGTTCTTCGTTAAAACGGGCCCTAAGAAGCACCACCATTCCGGGAAAAAAAAACAGCCAAAAAAATGCTACCTCTATCGTAGCACGCGTCGTGACTATAACTGACTATTACTGACTATTACTGACTATTACTGACTATTAGTATACTCCTCAACCGAAGAACTACTCAATACCATTCCGTTTTTTCCTAATGTGGGAGCCATGCCTCGTCCAACCTGCACATACCCGGAGATCACCGTAAGGATCTCCCAAGCAGGTATCACCAATTCACCCCGTCATAAAATCTCCGTCTCTTATCGTACAAACTGTGACGTCAGATCTCCCATGATCTCACCAGTAAGATCTCGGTACAATCCTTCGTCTACGGACGAACTATGGTTGGTAATATTGACCCTGCTAATAACATTTGTTTCGTCGTATACCTATTAATAGTACGCTCCCCATGGGCGAAGATGTCAGGAGACATGTCAAGCAAGACAAAAACATGCGCTGTCAAGGGTGTAGGGCCGAAGTGTTCCACACTAAAACCTAGTAGTTTGGTGTCAGTCACGGCATGTCAAGGCAAATCTGCTGTCTGTCAAGGGTTGAAAGTCCTGTCTCCCGACATCTATGGCCATGGGGCTGGGTGGCTGGGCTGTTCATCGGGTTGGCCGTTTCATTTTTTTCTCAAAGCCAGGTTTTGCATGTGAGGTGGAGGGATGTGAGCCTCATACGAGGAACCCCAGAAAAAAAGGGAGAAGCACCCCTACCGTAAGCATGCCTCCTCGTGTATACGAGGGGGGGTTATTTTTCTTATGACTGCTGCTACGCCAGGGGAGAGTCACTTCTGCGTCCCTGTTTTTTTTCTGCCGCTCAGAGCTACTCGAATTATTTATTAATTTATTTGTTTCCATCCTATTTATTATCTTCGCCCTTCCCTTCTATAGTCGTAACTCAGATCCGGGGTCACGAAGTAGGCGCTCATCCCTCCTCCCTACTACGGTTCGTGCCTTGCATTTTTGTCTCGAGAAGACTCCAGGCCCTTTATTTTCCCTCGTCAACTCGCATCGATCATCGAATTAATTAATTCATGCTCTATTTGTTTGTAGTCTCAAAGGCTTTCATACCTGTGCTGGCTTCGCGATATACCGCCATGAGACGTTTCTTGTTACGCTGCGCCAACGAAACATTTTCAGGTCTAATTTTGAGTGAGGTATATAGTAAGCCACTCGCCAATAAGCCACTCGCCCCAAGGGGGGTAAATAGTGGGGTATATAATAAGCCACTCGCCCGAAGTGGCGTAAACGCGGTAGTGAAAGCAATAAATAGTGGGTAGTGTTAGAATACCCTCCTACCGTTACACCAGTCTTTTCCATCAGTGGCCTTCTATACAAGCGGCACGTACGTATGTACGTACGTACGTCTTTTCCCACCGACTCCATCGAAGGGTAGAGAGGGTAGGGGGAAACAAAGAAGGTATATTTTGATGCATTCATATATATTATTCTCCCTCTTTTGCTAAATTAATTAATCCCCACTAGCTCAAGTAGTTTATTAATTAATTTCATCTACCCCCATCCACGCTATCATATTTATTTTCTATACGAAGTATATATTTAGGCGACGAAACCAAGTGGACGACCGCAAGTCGACGCGCTGACAGAGAGTGCTGGACCCGATGCGCCACATGAAACAAGTTATGCGCCGGCGTAAAAGTCGATACAATTTTGTTTCGCCTTTGAGTGGGACACGAGGGATTTTACCTTTAAAGTGGCACACGACACACATATATAGCAAGGCGGATGGACGAAGCAAGATCTATACAGTACACACCGTCTACTTACCTGTTCATGTCTATTCCCCATCCCTCTGGAAAAATGACGCGCTAGGAGCAAGCATCCAAGGGTATAGGCTTGCCACAAAACTACATCAGCAGCATACTCAGTATGTATATGTAAAACGCGTAAGTACGCGCGATCGAAGTATCACACTCAGCTTGCAAGGATGAATTTCGACGAAATCCTCGATTTCGCAGCTGTTTTTTTTTAATTTTTATAAATGTCTACTGCTCGGGTTCCGTCTCAACGCACAAGGTGCCGTCAATAGGTCGCTGGCGCTCAGTATGTTGGGGACGGGGAGATGGAATGGCAGGGGTGTCTTCTTGGCAGCAGCAGTAGGCCATCCTGCACCCTTACGCATCCTCTACCGATTACGATTTCTGAGGCGTTTGTGGGTCATCTCTTTTGCTTCCCGGCTGAACTCAGACGCCTGTTACGATAATAGGGGTATGTAGCACTTTTTTGGTCAATTTATTTCTGACTGTTAATGGATATCACTGACTATTGCTGACGATTACTGACTGTTACTGACTGTTACTGACTATTACTGACTATTACTTACTAATACTGACTATTACTTACTATTACTGACTGTTGCTGACAATTACTGACTATTACTGACTACCTGGTACGTATTACTGACTATTACTGACTATGACTACTGTACGTATTTACTGACTCTTACTGACTACGACTCACTATTACTGATTATTAGTATAAGAAGCGTGCTAAGGTATAAGAGGTGCACCGTATTTTTTTTCTGAGGGTTCTCACATGATCTAAGAATACAACGAAACACATTGCAACACAAGAATTAATGCCCGGCGATTTCGGGTTAAGAAGCACCACCATTCCGGAAAAAAAAAACAGCCAAAAAAATGCTACCTCTATCCTACCACGCGTCGTGACTATTACTGACTATTACTGACTATTACTGACTATTACTGACTACTACTGACTATTACTGACTATTACTGACTATTACTGACTATTACTGATTATTACTGATTATTACTGATTATTAGTATACTCCTCAACCGAAGAACTACTCAATACCATCCCGTTTTTTTTCTAATGTGGGAGCCATGCCTCGTCCAACCTGCACATATCCGGAGATCACCGTAAGGACCTCCCAAGCAGGTATCACCAACTCACCCCGTCATAAAATCTCCGTCTCTTATCGTACAAACTGTGACGTCAGATCTCCTATGATTTCATCAGTAAGATCTCGGTACAATCCTTCGTCTACGGACGAACTATGGTTGGTAATATTGACCCTGCAAATAACATCTGTTTCGTCGTATACCTATTAATAGTACGCCCGCCATGGGCCATGGGGCTGGGTGGCTGGGCTGTTCATCGGGTTGACCGTTTCATTTTTTCTCAAAGCCAGGTTTTGCATGCGAGGTGGAGGGATGTGAGCCTCATAAAAGGAACCCCAGAAAAAAAAGGGGAAGCACCCCTACCGTAAGCATGCCTCCTCGTGTATACGAGGGGAGTTTATTTTCTTATGACTACTGCTACGCCAGGGGAGGGTCACTTCTGCGTCCCTGTTTTTTTCTGCCGCCGCTCAGAGCCACTCGAATTATTTATTTATTTGTTCCCATCCCATTTATTTTCTTCGCCCTTCCTTTCTCTCTCCTCCCTATAGTAGTCGTAACTCAGATCCGGGGTCACGAAGTAGGCGCTCCTCCCTCCTCCCTACTACGGTTCGTGCCTTGCATTTTTGTCTCGAGAAGACTTCAGGCCCTTTCTTTTCCCTCATCGACTCGCATCGATCCTCGAATTAATTAATTCATGTCCCTATTTGTTTGTAGTCTCAAAAGCTTTCATACCTCTGCTGGCTTCGCGATATACCGCCATGAGATTTGTCTCGTTACGCTGCGCCAACGAAATATTTTCAAGTCCAATTTTGAGTGAGGTATATAGTAAGCCACTCGCCAATAAGCCACTCGCCCCAAGTGGCGTAAATAGTGGGGTATATAATAAGCCACTCGCCCGAAGTGGCGTAAACGCGGTAGTGAAAGCAATAAATAGTGGGTAGTGTTAGAATACCCTCCTACCGTTACACCAGTCTTTTCCATCAGTGGCCTTCTTTACAAGCGGCACGTACGTATGTACGTACGTCTTTTCCCACCGACTCCATCGCAGATAGGGGGGGGGGGGGGGGAGACGCAAATTGCATCGTGTGTTGGTTGTTATACCTGGAGTACTTACTCTGTGTATCTATGTGACATGCAACCACATCAGAGCATGTCGTTGATTTTGTTATTGTTGTTGCCTATCGAAACTGGGCTGCAGGAGGGAGAAGGCGGTCCGGACCCAAGCGACGAAGGAGATAGCGTCGGCGATAGTAGAGGCGAAGAGCAAGCCGATAACAAAAGCGAGGAGGAAGCAGCAGCAGCAACAGCAGCAGCAACAGGAAGAAAAGAAGACGGCACGTTGCTGTTGACACCACAGTTAGACAACAACGAGGAGGAGGAGAAGGCCCCCAAGAGGGATGACGATGCGCCGTCAGTCGGCGAAAACGTGTTTCGCCGAACCGGCACCCACCAGAAACAAACAGGCAGCAGCGGCAGCAGCACCGGGGGGGGGGCGTCGAAAATCGGTGTCGTCACCGTCCCCAAGCTTGGCATCGAAGGTGATGGTGATGCAGCTGGTGCTGCTGACACGGCGGCTAACTTGCTGACGCTAGAAGGCAAGGAAGGGGTGAGCACCACAGGGGTGGTGGAGGCGAAGAAGAAGCGCAAGGAAAGGGTGGTCCCCGGAAGCCTGCTGCTGACGTCTGTGTCTGCGTCTGATCTACCCGACACAGAGAAGGGGATGTTTTCGAAGCAGGTGTGAATGAAGCGCTTGGTGTATATATACGTACCTTCATTCTGGGCTATGTATTTTTGTGATTCTACGAAAAAAGAAAAACGGATCAGGAATTTTCCTGGGAAAAACGTGCCCTTCTCAGATGATTATTACTGTATATATATATGTACACGATCTTGGTTGTCATCACCGCAGGGGTTTGTTTTACTTGATTATAGTATAGTCCGAGCATTTCCCACCTGATGGACCTCCTCAACTCTCTAACTACCAAATATCTCTGCATCCGACGTTGTATTGCATGTTATTATTTGCAAGCTCTTTCGATCGTTCTACGGACGATATTGCAATTTGCACTTTTAAGTGCAAACATTTCCAATTGACGGGGCTCCTCAACTCTCAAACTACCCCAATATCTCTGCATCCGACGTTGTATTGCATGTTACTATTTGCAAGCCCTTTTGATACATGTATATATATGTGTGTATCGGGCTTAGTATGCGATATATCTCAAACGTCGGTTGTTGGGTGGGGCATACGAGCTCTTCACGTAAAGAGCCCCAGGGATGTTTTTCTGCTACCCCTACATCCTAGCACGTGTCCTCTGGCTCACACCATGCCTGCTACAGTACAGGACACCTCGTAATAAGAAACAGGAAATCTGGACGCAGGCTGAATTTCTTATTTGATAGAGGGTGTTTTCTACACCAATTTCAAGAAAAGGACTGCCGAATTTATTTTTTTCCTGTAAATACCAGCCTGGCTTTCTTAGTAGCAGCCTGTTTCTTATCAGGTGTCCTGTACTATTGTAGTCTCATAGGAAATGCCTGCTGAACTGCTGGGGTATTTTCTTGCCGGGTGTGGACGATTCCCTCTGATATATATACGTATACCCCTGTTTGTAAGAGGGTGACCGTATAGTACGCGGATTATGTGCGTTGTCGCGAGAGAGGAACGGTTTGCCATTAGCGCTCCCGAGCGTTTTCCGTTGACACGTTTGATGAGACGCTGATTGTAATGCGCCCTATAACTTGGTGCGTGTACTTACATGCGCGGATCGAACGGCAGCATCAAGTGTGCGGGAATGTTTTATGTCGTCTTACTCCCAACTGCTACTCGTGGCTCCGGGTCACGCCTTGCTTGAAGAGGCACACTACGATAGGGGCGGATGAGCAATTTTGTTTTTTGAAGCTCCTCCCNGTAAATAGTGGGGTATATAATAAGCCACTCGCCCGAAGTGGCGTAAACGCGGTAGTGAAAGCAATAAATAGTGGGTAGTGTTAGAATACCCTCCTACCGTTACACCAGTCTTTTCCATCAGTGGCCTTCTATACAAGCGGCACGTACGTATGTACGTACGTAAATAAAAACCAACAAAATCAAAAAAAGAAAGGGGGGGGGGGAGACGCAAATTGCATCGTGTGTTGGTTGTTATACCTGGAGTACTTACTCTGTGTATCTATGTGCCATGCAACCACATCAGAGCATATCGCTGCTTTTGTTATTGTTGTTGCCTATCGAAACTGGGCTGCAGGAGGGAGAAGGCGATCCGGACCCAAGCGACGAAGAAGATAGCACCGGCGATAGTAGAGAAGAAGAGCAAGCCGATATCAAAAGTGAGGAAGAAGCAGCAGCAGCAGCAGCAACAGCAACAGGAAGAAAAAAAGACGGCACGTCGCTGTTGACACCACAGTTAGACAACAACGAGGAGGAGGAGAAGGCCCCCAAGAGGGATGACGATGCGCCGTCAGTCGGCGAAAACATGTTTCGCCGAACCGGCACCCACCAGAAACAAACAGGCAGCAGCGGCAGCAGCACCAGGGGGGGGGCGTCGAAAATCGGTGTCGTCACCGTCCCCAAGCTTGGCATCGAAGGTGATGGTGATGCAGCTGGTGCTGCTGACACGGCGGCTAACTTGCTGACGCTAGAAGGCAAGGAAGGGGTGAGCACCACAGGGGTGGTGGAGGCGAAGAAGAAGCGCAAGGAAAGGGTGGTCCCCGGAAGCCTGCTGCTGACGTCTGTGTCTGCGTCTGATCTACCCGACACAGAGAAGGGGATGTTTTCGAAGCAGGTGTGAATGAAGCGCTTGGTGCATATATATACGTATCTTCATTCTGGGCTATTCGGTATTTTTGTGATTCTACGAAAAAAACAAAACGGATCAGGAATTTTCCTGGGAAAAACGTGCCCTTCTCAGATGATTATTACTGTATATATATGTACACGATCTTGGTTGTCATCACCGCAGGGGTTTGTTTTACTTGATTATAGTATAGCCCGAGCATTTCCCACCTGATGGACCTCCTCAACTCTCTGACTACCAAATATCTCTGCATCCGACGTTGTATTGCATGTTATTATTTGCAAGCTCTTTCGATCGTTCTACGGAAGATATTGCAATTTGCACTTTTAAGTGCAAACATTTCCAATTGACGGGGCTCCTCAACTCTCAAACTACCCCAATATCTCTGCATCCGACGTTGTATTGTATGTTACTATTTGCAAGCTCATTTGATACATATATATATATATGTGTGTAATCGGGCTTAGTATGAGATATATCTCAAACGTCGGTTGTTTGGTGGGGCATACGAGCTCTTCACGTAAAGAGCCCCAGGGATTTTTTTCTGCTACTCCTATATCCTAGTCCTCTGGCTCACACCATGCCTGCTACAGTACAGGACACCTCATAATAAGAAACAGAAAATCTGGACCCAGGCTGAATTTCTTATTTGATAGAGGGTGTTTTCTACACCAACTTCAAGAAAAGGACTCCCGAATTATTTTTTTTCCTGTAAATACCAGCCTGGCTTTCTTGTTAGCCTGTTTCTTATCAGGTGTCCTGTACTATTGTAGTCTCATAGGAAACGCCTGCTAAGCTGGGATAACTTATTGCCGGGTGTAGGCGATTCCATCTGATATATATACGTATACCCCTGCTTGTAAGAGGCTGCAAGTCGTGACGCCTACGACGCATCATACGCGGATCATGTGCGTTGTCGCGAGAGAGGAACGGTTTGCAAAGAGTGCCCCCGAGCGTTTTCCATTACTGTAACACGTTTGATGAGGCGCTGATTGTAATGCGCCCTATAACTTGATGCGTGTACTTACATGCGCGGATCGAACGGCAGCATCAAGTGTGCGGGAATGTTTTATGTCGTCTTACTCCCAACTGCTACTCGTGGCTCCGGGTCACGCCTTGCTTGAAGAGGCACACTACGATAGGGGCGGATGAGCAATTTTGTTTTTTGAAGCTCCTCCCTCACAAGGGGAGCTAGCTTTCTGTGCCTCGCCCGAAGAACTGACTTCGAGAACAAAAAAACTGTTCGCTTTTTGTTCCGATGAAGAAAAAAACTCACGGGTTAAGGCAACAAAAAAAAACAACACTAACTGCTCTACGTATCAATAGTGCAAAACACAAAGTAACTGGGGACTCCAGCGATACTCAGTCAACCCTTTCAGAGCTGCACTACGGTTAGGGAAACTAATATTTAACTCTAATATCAAGTAATTTGTCCCCGAAACAGGCGTCCGGTCCTAAACGGGTTGTAACCCATTCAGAACTGAAAACATGTCCTACACTAATTCCAAGTAGTTTTTCGCCAAATTTGTGGGACTAGTTCTTAAGGGGTTCAAAAGCCCCCCCCCGCCGCCAGTGACGTGTACTCTATACGGTAGGGGTAGCACTAGCACCCATTTTTTGTGAGCTTGTCAACTTGATTACCTTGATTATAGTATAGCAACTCAATATCTCTCCCAAAAAACACTGATTTTTTCGAGAAGAAGAAACGGAAGGTTAACCTCGACCTATAGAAACTTACCCCGACACACTGAATGTGTTTATCGAAAGTCTCATATAATTTAATAAACCATAATCATTCAAGACATTAATTAGTTTTCACCTTCGAGGGACACGATACCAGATATATATATATATACCGTACGTAATACGGGGGCTCATAGTAAATAGGACCAAATATTGTTAGTAAAAAAAGGTAAACATATAGGTTTTGGTGTGTACCGTATGTCCTATTTACTAGTGTTTACTATGGTCCCCCCCCGAAATAGGTGTTGTTCTAAAATCACCTTGCAAAACAAAAAATGAGATTCTCGATAGTAGGTATACACAGGTAGTTCATCGGGGTTAGGAGCCCTGTCCTATACTATAATCAACTGCGTAGCCTCAGAAAAAAAAAAAAAATGGCAAAAACTAAAAATTACCTCTACCGCAGCCACGCGTGCAGGGGTCAGAAACGTTTCAGCCTAAACGTACTACTCTGTACTCCAATCGTATACGAAGCAGACGCGTGCTACGATAGAGGTGCACGCGTAGGGTATTCCTTTTTTTGGCCGAAATGGTTTTTCTGAACGATCGGGCTCCTTAACCCATTCAGAACTGAAAAAAAATGCCCCATAATAATTCCAAGTAATTTGTCCCCGAATTCGGGGGGGACCAGTTCTCAAGGGGTTAGGCTGTTTCTTAAGGAAGTTCGATTTGTTTCAGTTCGATTTGTTTTTTTCGGCCATTTATTGATGTTTTTGACCCGGAACGCCGTCGAAAGGGTCGTGCGCTTCTCGGAATGCATTCTTCTACCATTCCACAGGTACCCCACGAAAAAATCCGCTTCTCCATCGAAACAGTTTGAAATATCCAGCATTTTCACAAATCGAATAATAGACATCAAATACAATTCGAAGGTACTTTCCAGTCAGAAATTACCGAAATTTTGAATAGTTTGTGCCTCTGGAATGTTATTTGTTGGATATTATTCGAAATGCCACATACCTCAAGAACTTGAAAATGCTTCGATGGAGAAGCGGATTTTTTCGTGGGGTACCTGTGGAATGGTAGAAGAATGCATTCCGAGAAGCGCACGACCCTTTCGACGGCGTTCCGGGTCAAAAACATCAATAATGGGCTGAAAAAAACAAATCGAACTGAAACAAATCGAACTTCCTTAAGAAACAGCCTTAGGGCCCGTTTAAACGAAGAAAAAAAAAATGGATTATTTGATAATGGGTACGTTCTACACTAAGGGCCCATATTAACGAGTACACAATAAATTCAATTTGGAAAAAAAAAAATCCAAATCCGCTTTTCATTGGTCAGAACCCGCACCACCACCCAAGATTATACCCCAAGATCCTAATCTTTGGTGCTGGTGCGTATGTTGACCAATGAAAAGCGTACTTGAATTTCATTTTTTCCAAATTTAATTTATTTCGTACTCATTAATATGTTAATATGGGCCCTTAACCCAGAGTCGTCGGATTTCGATTCTTGTGTTGCCATATTGTTCATGGTATACTTAAGGCCATGATATTATTGTTCATCGGGTATATTCGTAGCATTTTTATTTCCCTCCGAAATCAGTTTTATACTTACTGTTAGTGTGGAGCTCCTTAAGGGACCACCCTCAGAAGGCTGAAACATGGTGCACCTCTACCGTAGCATGCTTCAGGATGCGTCTGATGAAGTCGGTTTAAGCACTAAAGCATACTTACTGTTAGTGTGGAGCTCCTTAAGGGACCACCCTCAGAAGGCTAAAACATGGTGCTTCTCTACCGTAGCATGCGTCATATGAAGGACCTCTACGCATACCTCACCCAAAAAAAGGATTTCTACCGTTTTTTGGCTGAAATGGTTTCTGAACGATCGGGCTCCTTAACCCCAAAAAATCGTCGGATTTCGATTCTTGTGTTGCAATATTGTTCACTGTATACTTAAGGCCATGATATTATTGTTCATCGGGTATATAGCACTTTTATTTCTCTCCAAAATCGCTTTTTTGGGTAAGGTATAGAGCTCCTCAAGTAATAAGCCACCACCCTCCGAAGGCAAAACCTTATCAACATGGTGCTTCTCCACCGTACCATGCGTCAGCAAGCATCTGATGACGTCGGTCTGGCACTAAAGCATGCTTACTGTTAGTGTGGAGCTCCTTAAGGGACCACCCTCAGAAGGCTGAAACATGGTGCACCTCTACCGTAGCATGCTTCAGCAAGCGTCTGATGAAGTCGGTTTAAGCACTAAAGCATGCTCTCTTTGTTCACTGTATACTTAAGGCCATGATATTATTGTTCATCGGGTATATAGCACTTTTATTTCCCTCCGAAATCGCTTTTTTGGGTAAGGTATAGAGCTCCTCAAGTAATAAGCCACCACCCTCCGAAGGCAAAACCTCTTTGTTCTCTGCGAGAAGGACCCTTATGTAATCTTCAAGTGGGCGGAGCAAGAGGCGAGGACCACCGTGAGGAGGGACGCGGGGAAAAAATGCTCCTGGCCAAAGGAGGAGCTGGCACTTATCGTTCGCAACAAGGCGCAGCTCCAAGAGCCTGTTGAGGTCGAGGTAATCAGTGAAAGCACCTCACTCCGCCACCTGTACTATAACGCCTCCTAAAAAATAAAAACCCGACGAATCCATTATTACACACCAACCCAACTAACAACAACGACGACAATAGTAGTTTTGCAATCTAGTAGTTTTGCAATCTAAATACTGCCCAGTGCATAAAATCAACGATTTTTTTCGTAGTTTGTGTATACCTGGTACTGTTTTAATGTTTTTCGACCGTCCACGAATTATACGTTATTGATCGATTTTCGTAGTTTGTGCATGCGCGTGTGGTGTTGTTAGCCTTCTGGAGCCGCCTCGAACGGCTTTGAACCTTGGTCGTTGTCGTGGCGGTTCACCAGAGCACAGCCTTCTTTGCAGAGCGCTTGTTGTGTTCTCGATTGCGCCAACACCCTTTTTTCGGTCCCGACAAGACAAGAGGAGTCAAAGTTTATGAGCGATCAATGTTGAAGCTCATCCATGCTGCACATCTTGTCGGATGGCAAACACAATACCAGGTAACAATAACAATAAGAGGATCGACGGCGGATTAAAAGGGTGTAAAAATTACGGTTTCCTTGGAGGCGTTTTTCGTTTCCTCTGGCGCCCCCTTTCCCCCTCCCCCCCCTGCCACAACATTAGCATTTTTTTTGTCTATGTAATTTATGGAGACAGCGTGATGAGCGCCCCAACTATTGCAGGAGGTGTCTTTATTAGGAGTAGGAACGGTGCTCCGGCTTGAAAGGGATGCGTGCGTTTTATTTTTTAATGTAATCTATGGAAACAACGTGATGAGCGCCCCAACTGTTGCAGGTGTGTCTCTACTAGGAGTAGGAGTAGGAACGGTGCTCCGTCTCGAAAGAGATGCGTGCGTTTTCAATGGCCAAATGACTAAGACAAGCAACGAATGAGTACGCCCCCCCCCCCCTCTGCCGCCGCCATACCCACCTCCATAGGTGTGGAACGACAATACCGGAGATAAGAAGCCCGGCCCGGATGTCCTCGTTGGCAAAGGCCATCTCCTCGTCGAGCATCTATCTCTAGTGCCCGATGAACCGCCTACGATCAGCGGCAGCAGCAAAAAGCGGGGTGCTCGTGCTGGTGCTGGGGAGGGAGTGGCGAGCGGGGGCGGGGAGATTGTGACGGTGCATCTCCTGCGTGGTGGCAAACGGCGACGAAGAAAGGAGAAACACGTCGGCCTTGTCTCCCTCACACTCTTGTATACTTCACCAAGGTACATAAATTATTCATACTTCGAAGTATGACCATTGTGTTTGCCACCCGACAATTTGCAGCATCTGTTTCAACATTGATCACTCAGAAACATTCCCCCCCGAAATAATGTATTCCCTCAAACACCCTTTGAATATATTTTATCTTTGTGGTATATGCAGTTCCCCCCTCCCCACACCCTCTTCTTCTCTTTTTCACAGGGCTCTCTTTATATGCGAGAGCCAATAGTATGTAGGGTCACGATTGCGCCCCGCCGCCCCCTCCGCGTCCGTCGACAAAAAACCTTCTCGTGCATGCATCCGATGTGATGAGAGGCGTGCTATTCTATGATAGAGGCGGCATTTTTGGTGGCACGTTTTGGCCAGAACATTTCTGACTGAAATATTAGTGGGTATTAGTGACTACCGTGGTACGTATTAGTGACTATTAGTGACCACGAGTACCAGGTGCGTACTACCGTAGTGACTACCAGTATTAAATAGTGACTGTCAGTGACTATTAGAGACTACTATTAATAGTGACTATTATTGACTATTACGAGTAGTGACTATTATTAATAGTGACTATTCATAATAGTGACTATTAGCGACTATTAGCGACTATTAGCAACTATTAGTGACTATTAATGACTACAAGTGACTATTAGTGACTATTTCTAATAACGCTTCTATTGCCCTTGTAAGAAGACTTTCGTTCCATCGAACGCGCCCTACACCAAAGAAGACGATTGATCCCAACTAACTGCCAGGTACCAACTATCAATTTCGATGTTGTATACAAAACGGTATTCTTAAAAAAACCAAAGAGCTGGGGGGGAGGGACGCAAAATCGTTTTTTTTGTTTGCCCGATGTTACCGTAGGACTTACAGTACGACAACCTAGCCACCTACCTTTATACCTATTATACGTGCCGCGCGTTTTTTTCCATAGCACCCCCCCCTTCCCCCATGAGCGCCCAAATGTTGGAGATGTCTCTATTAGGAGTATAGGAACGGTGCTCCGTCTCGAAAGGGATGCGTGGTCAATGGCCAAATGACTAAGGCGAGCAACAAATGAGTACGCCCCCCCCCCACCTCCCCTAGGTCTATGGTCGTACGGCTACGACCATGCATGGTATGAGTGCACTCCTCCCCCCCTTGTGCTGATGCAGGAAGAAGCCACCAAAGGCTAAACGTACCGAAGAGGCGGGGGGCACGGGGGGTGAGGGTGGGGCGGCGACAGAGGAGCGAACGATGACGACTCGGGCTGAAGACGAGGCTATGAGCACCATAGCCGGTCTATCTGCGTGGTCTAGCCGAGACAAGCGGAACACTATGTCCGTCCAAGAGTTAGGGGTGAGACTCGTCGATGATCGATGATGGACTCGGTCGAGGCAAACGTAATCATTGTGCAAAGTGCACCGGAAAGAACGTCACATGTCAGAGATCCCATCCAGCCGCCAGACCTTTTTGCAATTTTAACGACTGTATATTTTTCGTTGGGAGAACGCGCCGCGCGTGATTGTGGGGCATGCTGGTGTAAGCTGCGCGCGGGAGTGGGCATTGTTCGACGCTGAGGGCACCGACGCAACGTAGAGCCTTTGAGCCAATATTTAGCTATATCGCGCTGATAGCTCGTGGTGACCAGTGGAGGTGATAGTGTTGCTTTATTGCCGTATTTGTGAATGTGCACTTATACCAACGTTTGTTTCCGAAGGAGTGCGTAATTGAATTGCGGGTGCTAGATATACACCGAGAAAAAAATCATTTGCCGGGGGGTGGGGTGTGTTTCACAGGTAACTTGGACAGACAGCGATGAACCATACGAGTATTGACAAGGCGATTCCCGCTGCTTACTGTGTAGTAGCGCCCACCACTGTGACGCAACATGGCCAGGTGCTCACGAGAACAAACGAGAGCAGCACCATGCCAGCTTAGTTTTCAACCATATCTGTTGATACCCTTGTAGCAGGTACGTACGACGAGCATGTACATAGATACATACAATAGTGACCCCTACTCGGGAAGTTTTAGACGTACGTCTGACGGCTGTAGCAAGAAGCTCTGTGAAACCAATCTGTCACAAAAAAAAGAACGGTAAGGTTTAGTTTGGGTAATATTTTACCAGTACGAGCCCAAGAGACTTATACCTTAACAAATGGCGTCGACGGCAGGACACAAAAAAGGCAATACCATAACAAAACGCTACTCAACGCCAGCGCAAACCGTTAAATCGTTCAGTACTGTATCCGAGGCAATTCGCAGAGCTATTGTTGACAATGACCGATAACGATTATGGGGATACGTATTACTACTGTAGTGCGTAATCAAAACCAGTTGTTGGTGTGTACACATTAGGGGGGGTGTATGATTTTTGGGTCCATCGTGGGAAAACATAACTATAACCCCGTGTAATAACTGTTCTCCGCGCGCGACAGGCCGTTATGTCCCAGACGCTCGAGGGCTTCAATATCCGGGAGGAGCTCAGCAAAATCGAGTGAGAGCATACCGTAATGCCGTACTTCAGCATGTGTGTGCTCGTTGTAGTCGAGCCCCGATGTCCTTGTTCCTATCCGCACACGGGCTAGCTTAGGCCGTCTCGCTGCAAATACGATACAGTAGTAGAAGACTCTGCTTGGTAGAAATTCAAGGAGTGCTCTGTGTCATATTATATGAAATACGTTTGAACGGAAAATCAGATCCGGACCGGCGACTGACTTGTTCTATTAACACTCTACTCCTTTTTTATGGAAAACAAAAACCTCTCCAGTGCGATTAAATTCCAGAGATACCCGTAGGAAGACCTTTGGTAATGCATACCAGTATGCATTTGAACCACCTGTGAAAGTGGAAAACTGGTCTCAATCTTACTGAGGCGTGGAGTCGCCGTGCATCACGCACGCACGCACTCGCTCACTTCACTTCTTCGTTTCTCTTGCTCCTCCTTTTGCCACCTTGGACAAGACCGATAAGCAATACAACAGGCCTGGAGCGCCGTTCTTTGATATGCTCTTCCAAGAGCTGGAGAGTATACAACAACCGATTGGTTGACACCGGCACACCGGCTGATAGTGCTTGCCTCTCCTGCGGGCTGCCTGGCCCGACACAGGAGCCAAGCACACCCACCCACTGCGGAGATCCCTCTAAGAGGTTATGAGCCTCGATTTTATTAGCGAGAACTCCGCAGTGGGCGTGTGTGCGCGGCTCTTGGGTTAGGTCAGGCAGCCAGCACGTGAGGCAAGCACTATCAAGCGGTGTCAACCGACTTGTTGTGTAAGCTCCAGCTCTCAGAACAGCGTATGGAATAATGGCGCTCCAGGCCTGTTGCATTGTTCATCGGTCTTGTCCGAGAGGACAGGACGAGGAGGAGGAGATAAGAAGAAGTGAAGCGAGCGAGTGCGTGCGTGCGTGATGCAAGGTCGATCGATCACAGAGCTCTCGAGACTACCAGAAAGCGGCGTAAAACTAAAACTCGAACTAAAACCCTCGGGTGAACTCGAACCGGTATTCCTACAGTAGGGGTTCTACCGCACATAAAACCGAGAGAACTGACCCCAAGTGGTTCGACCGCTTATCTACTACAGTAAATTGGCATGTAACATACCGACTGCCGTAGCACCTTGCTGTGCTACTGTGACCTACTCGCTACCGGCGACTATACTACCGATCAGCGACTCGGTATAAACTGCTGGCTTCTGCTGGGCAACATAGTAGCCATCCTTATTACGACCCTTCAATGGAAGTGGCATAATCAAGCAACATTCAATAATCAAACTGGATTACCCAAAACTACTGTAGGTTACAATGTACCCTTGCTTGATTCTTCCTGCACGTGGCATAATCTACTCCGTTACAACTCGCGCTACTCGGTCGGTGTACTTATTTGTACTACTTGTCTGCATAATTCACGTGTCCATCCGTTGCTATGTCGCAACAAAAGTGTATCCCTCCTTTGCGGCGTCGCGACAGCATCAACCATTTCTGCTTCGCTTATGATGGGTGACCAACCCTTGTGCAGCTATTGCAACGCCACGCATAACCTAGCAACGCAGAAGGCATGGGCGAGCATGCAAACCGCAAAAATACCACACACAGACCTTGGAACCCGCGCGAGTCTCACTATACATATACCGGCAGACATACTCGGGGTATACGATATTACTCCATCCCTCAATACTACGACGCCGTTAATGGCCGTAGGTTTTACTTCTGGGTGGATAGAAGTAGAACAGCAGCCAACTAACTATCGTCTCTGAAATACCCTGGATCAACAAAAAACAAACCCGAACCTGCGGGACCCTCGATCGTCAGTTGGATAATTTGGGGTTCTCCCGAGATTTTGTGTTGTGAATTGTGAATCGTGAATCCTACGAAACGACACTTGATGATGCCGCATGTATCTACTTATTAATCGGTATTATACATACCGCACTACTGGTACTGCCCTACTCTGTAGCACTTAGTGTTTCTGTGGGCTACTCGCTACAGGAAACTTTGCTACCGATGGGCGACTGGGTACAGGCTACTTACTGGCTTACACTGCTGGGGGTAGCATGGGAGCTATCCTTAATAGGTGACCGGCGGGTATCCGAGGTTTCTTCGGACATGCACACACAAAATAAAACAGTCAGTCACCTCGCGCGCGAGACACAACTACTTAATGCTGTGATACAAGGTTTTAATGCTAGCGTCACCCCCCCCACGACGCTCGTCCAAATGAGTCAGCGACGCTTGCTATACGGTAAGGGCACATACGAAGTATATCTGATAGCGCCGAAACCTTATGAGGTTTGTTCACATGGGGAAAGCTCTGTGACCCACCCAGTAACCGAATTTGACACGACGTACGTATGGTTTTTATACGTGGGAGCGTGGTGAGCTTACTGCGATTAAGCTTTGTTGTTTTAACCAACCCGCCGGAGGATAAAACAAAATATAAACATAGGGCTTGGCACTGGCACAGGAGTATATACTGGCAGTAGTAATCTACTGATTGACCGGGCCAGTATATTCGCCAGTAGTTTTTTATATCACGTAAATCCAGAAAACACGCCATATTATAGTACGGAAAACCACCAAATGCGTTTCAGGTGGACAAAAGAGAGAGAAGAGAAGAAAGACAGAATACTGCTGCAATCCGATATACTGATTGATTTTGACGACAGTATACCGTATATGACAGTGTGTATCACACCCCCTGGGGTGAATTTCAAAGCCAATTTTCTCCATAACCAGGGGGGCACAGACAACGAAAAAGGCGGATTTCGGAACATCTCGTCGAGACCTTTCCATAGACGGGTCGCTCTGGGTTAGTGCTCGACCGGTCGTCGAGCAAATCAGCGTTGAAATTCGTCCGAGGGGGTGTGGTATACAGTGCCATATACGGTAATCGCTGCTGTGACTGAATCGGCCAGTGCCCAGCCCTATAAAAACATACTTCTATTATACCCTGGCACGTAGTTTGAGAAAACATGTGCCTGTGGTGAGCTGCGCCCGATACACAATGCCACGGACTGTAGGAAATATAGCCAATAACATTGTAAAATACCTGGCATATATTTTTCTCTGACTGACAGTCTGTGAACCACATAAATTTGTCTCTCCTTTCTAGGATAAATCATCAGAACGGAAACTGGGTGTACTGGTGGTGTCGTTGGGTAGGAATGAGAAATAACGGTTTCATGTGAAAATACAGAACACACCTAAACTTACCAGATAATAGGTTGCTCCTTGGTTGAATCCCCGTCAGGGATCAACATTTTGACCTTAAAAAGTGTGACAGCAGTACCCCTATACCTGTTATCAACATGGTGCCCAAAAGCTTTGTGGTCAACACGAGCGAGGAAAGCAAGCCACCAACACAGCATTTCGCCTTCGTGTCTCCACAATTTCCAAAAATACTTGTTGTCTGGTACATACTACTACGGTAGCTGTGCGCCCTGTTGGATGTTTCGCTCGTGTGTATTATAGTACAATCACCGCCCTCTGCTTGCTGCTTGCTGCTGCTGCTGCTGCTGTGCGTATATAGCTGTCTAAGGTATGCCCAGGGGTTCATCGACGAGGGCTTCGGGCAGCGTGGAGCGTTCGCCAATATACGAGAGGTGCGAGATCAGGAGGAGCATGCTACTAAACGATGAAACCCCGGCGCAAGCGCACAGCGCATGCATACGTAGCGCATATGACGGGACGCATGCCACGGCAGTATCATAGCGGTGCACCGAAATTATGAGGTTTCTCTTTTGAGAAGTTCAAACACCTCACACTCTGACTTCGAGAAAGGTGAAAAGTATAGCACCTGATGAGAAATCCCCGTGTCGCATATATATACCTGGCGTCAAGGTATTCATGGTATCCCCTTTTTCCCTCTATTGTTTTAGGATTATCATAGTGCACACCAGATAGACACGTTGCTCGGACAGCGCGAACAAACAAACTTCTTCGAAGTCATGTTTCGGGTGAGATGTTGATCTCTATATTCAAGTGGGGAGCTTAGAAAATAAGCCATCACCCCTAAAAGGCATTTACTTACAGGCTATTAAAAGTATGTTGTCTATTTCTAATCAACAGACTGAGATGGTTGCCGTCGGAATGTATGTGGAGGTTTTGTACGGACATCTTGAGGCCTACTCGAGAGGGGGAGGGGGGGGGGGCAACTCATCGACCCATTTTGGCTTTTGCTCGATTAACCGCAGCAGCGGCTATTTCTTCGAGTTAACCCCCACCAAACTGCAACAGCCCATGTTTGTAGGGACAGACGACTTGTGATTAAAGTCGGGCATGGTTGGTTGGAAGGGACAACCCACTACTCCTACTCAGACGACGCTGACTGGGTGGGCTATTGTTGTAAGCTACCCCTTCCAACAGGTACATTTTTTGCAGTGCTCACAAAGAGGATTATAACTATAAAATTGTGCCCGGTCCCTCTGTCTGGCAGGAGCATATGGCAGGGCACCCGATGTTCGTCCCTCGCGGGGCTCGGAAGCGTCTGCTGGCCTTATCGGAGCTCATACGACTGCAACTGAAAGCGGAAGAGGACAAGGCCAAAACGGTCATGGCGGTGAGGGAGGGGGGGAGGGAGGGAGTAGGGGAAGAGGAGAAAGCGGTGGTAGATGAAAGCACAAGCTCACTTCTTGTTGAGATCGTTTTGTTTCGGCCTACGTACGGTACGAGAAAAGGGGTACTTTTTGTTTTTCTCGGGCATGCACATCTTCTGTCTGACGGTGCCCTCCTCGGCTGGCACGGCGGATTGTGTTCAGAATTTTGATAAGAGACTCAGAGAGAGAGACAAATGGGAGGCAAACTGCACCAGTATGTTGTGTCCCTCCTGTGTCAAAACTAATTAACCCGCACTAGCCCAAGTAATTAATTAATTAATTAATTAATTGTATCCAATATTTCCCCAATACTGTCATATATCATATCGTACGCGTGTCATTGTTTAGTATTCGCGATTCTACAGGCAGTAGTTGCAGAGTATCAAATAAAAGCACACGAGTACGTACAGTAGCCGACTGGGGTTGTTCATTTGGTAGTGGCGCGTAAATTATGTTTTGAAAACATCGGGGTTTTGTTTTTGGTGAGGTAGGTATAGATAGACGCGTGCTGCGGTAGGGTTTTGCAACTAGTTTTGTTCTGACCCCTCTTATTTGAGGAGTTTTTACGAGTATACAAAAAACTAGAACTTTTGAGATAAAATTGAAAACATAACCCGATAAATTATCCCGTGTCATATATAGGTGTATCACGATAATAGTGTATTCCAACGATAAGTCGCATGCCTTATAAGGCCAATGCCTTATTGGGTAGGTAGTTTCTCAGTCGAGGAGTATACAAATAGTCAGTAGTAGTCAGTATTAGTCGGCAATAGTCAGTAATAGTCATTAATGGTCAGTAATAGTCAGTACTAATCAGTAATAGTCAGTAATAGTCAGTAATAGGTGCTACTCCTATCGTAGAACGCCTCCATAGAACTCCTCACGCCAAAAGTCTGAGACAACTTAGGTACCCCCTTCCCTCCCCAGCCGTATCATTGATTGGCTCATCGTGTACCAAGTATAGTACACAACACGATGGCACGATGATTTTATAGGGTTCGCCGCCGCCGGATAATGCGATACGTAGGGTGACGGCGTGTGGCTTGTACAGAAGCACCGCATCATCAGGAGATCCGCCTCGTCGTGACAGGCATGGTGCACGCAGTTGTATTGACTGCGACAGCTTTCTGGAGCATAGGAATAATAACGCGGGGGTAAAATCCCTACTTGTACGCATGGTCTTATTTTTGCTGCTCCCGTGTGGCTCCCATCTCGACGCTGGCGGTTGCAAATGCTCACCACGAACATCACGCGCTAAACCGGGTACACGCAGGAAGGACTCGCTTGTGTACTTTCCCCGATTAGGTGTGTTGATCGATCGAGCGTAAAGGGTAGCTCCGGCGTTGAGGAGCTCCGTCGGTAGTGGCGCCCCGTCGGTAGTAAGTTTTCGGACTCAAAAGAGCACAATCCCTACGTAAGCACGGCTCGACAATATTTACGGATATGTCGGCAGCTATGTCGGCAGCAACCCTTATCGACGGTGTCCCAAAGCATCGGCCGCAGACGATAAATAAAACGGAAAGTGCGGCGTTTGGTTCAATTTTTCCCGAGAAATTTCCCAGGCGGTCGTGGGTGAAGGTTAAGAGGGTTCGAAGTAAACAAAAGTATTTGTTTTTCTACGATTTTTTGTTAAAGCTGGGCCAACAAGGATCTGTCTGTCTACACCGCCCTTCGATGTGTTGGAAACCCTTATTACCGACGGCACCGGCAACCCTTATTACCGACGGCATCGCCAACCCATATTGCCGACGACACCGGCAACCCTTAATACCGACGACATCGAGAACCCTTACGAGCATTACCGACGATGTGGGCAACCCTTAGTACCGACGCCGCCGTGATGCAACCGTCTCTCAGACACTCAAGCGCGAAGCGGTGTTCGAAGGGCGATACACCGTCGACGGCCGTCGCTTTTTCGACACGTTAGCGGCGATGAAGGAGACCCTCGGGGAGGAAGAGAAGCACGAAGCGGCCAAGCAGATGGCGGCGCAGGCGACGAAGGCTCTCATCGAAGACGAGGTGTGTATGGGTGGGTGTGTGTGAGGCGTGAAGCCATTTTTTTTTAATTCAACGTGCTTGTTCCTGTTTTTTGTTGCGGATTGGTATGTACGGTGACGGGGATGCTGAGACCGGAATACGTACGTATATATATATATATATATCGTCCCCAAACTTTTAATGACTTCAGAAAAAGGAACATGTCATTGCCCTTGTCATTGCCATTGCCACACGTTGTTGCAGATTGTTGTTTCAGAGCGTCGTTGGGAGACCACACACAACCTATATAGCGCTTGAGATTACAACGCGCTTCATACAGAGTTCGCTTTCAACACGTGTTTGGCTCTCAATTTGTACCATTATATAACGGGGGAACATAGCATAGTAACCATAACCAAAATTGGCGTGTAAACATAGAGAAATCCATGTTTTTTTTTAGCTTTTTGTGCCTACCGTGGTTGCTGATTACTGTGCCCCCCCCCCGTAACATGCTTTGTTTTCAACTCGGTCTGTGCGTGAGATGTCGTTTTTAACTCGCACTGCGATGCACAGACAAGCGCAGAGCCGGTCAGGTGGCCCAGAGCCAGTCAGTTACCACCGGTGCCCAGACGATAGACGTTTCGCGTGCGCACTTTTTGTACGTAGCATTTTATTTTATATATTATTATTGCAGTACGGGCTTCGATGCGAGTCGGCGAGGGAAGGAAGGGCTGCAGTCTTCTCGCGATGAAAATGCAAGGCACGACCCGTCGTGTAAGAGCCTACTATGTGTGACCCCGGATATGAACTACTACAAAGGATTGAGAGAGGAAAATAAGGGCGGAGATGATAAATGGGATGGAAAAAAACAAAACAAAACATAAAGGTCGCGCGGCATTCTGACTTGCTGAGCTCTCGAACGGAAGACGGCGCCGACACTCCTGGCGCGTCATACGCTGTTGTTGTGGTGCTACAGCGCTACAGCAGTGTATGACTGATCGTGTCGTAGTCGCGCCGATATCGTAGAGCGCTTGTACAGTATCGGTATTGGTTGGACAAAAACAAGAATAATGACGAAACGGCGACAAAATCATTAATTGTACTGTCAACTACCCCCCGTAGCAGCTGTATACGTACGGTAGTAGGCAACATGTACGTGACGGGCAGATGTTTCCTTGTTGGTTATCTATATAGCATAGTCTACTGGCCTACTCGGTCGCGTGACTGAGTGAAGTACTACGTAGTAGGTTATATCCCGTCGGCCCAATAACATACACCACTCTGCCCCAAAATACAGGAACCTTTTATATTTAATATCAATGTATAAAATGTGCTTATATATCTGGACAGAGTGGTACCAGGTACCAGTATTTCTGGACAGAATGGTACCAGGTACCAATATGTTTTTGTGAGGTCGACTCAGTCTCGGTCGTTGTGAGGCCGCTGGACCACGGTACGAAGCCATGCCGGGGGCATTCGATTGAGAAACAGCGACACATTTCACGCCAAAACCTATCCAACCCTATCATAAATGTTTGATCGCCTCCTCCGCGATCCCGTCTTCCTCCTGCATACTTCGCCGATGTACTTTTTAACAAGGACGCTCCTCCACAACGCAAGCCCCCGAAGCCACGATCCGCGGCGAAGGAAAAGGTGAGAGGAGAGAGAGAGACAGAGACAGGGGTGCACCTGAACAAAAAAAAACTACTGCGAGATCCAGACAGGGGGGGGGGGGTTGTACTAAAATCGCGTAACGCAAAACTATCACACGCCGGATAAATCGTCGATTCCCAGCACCTGATGATCTAAGTCTTTCCAAGGGTAGATCTGTCCTCGATCTCTTATGATCTGTATGATCTGTATGATCTGTATGATCTGTATGATCTAGCTCATTTTGCCGGGTGGGACCCGCATAATAATCAGCATGACCTACCGTATGTAGGACGAGTCGAGTTTCCTGGGTTGGATTTGTATTCTGCAGATCCTGCACAACGACCTCTCACAACGGGAGGCGAGGAACTAGATGATATATCTGTAGATAGATAGATCATGATCTGTCCGTGGCGTGTAAGCTTTAAAAAAAAAGTTTTTTTTCGAAAATTCGTCTACAGTAGAAATTATCTTCGCCACTGTTTTTCGTTTTTTTTTTTTTTTGACGTTTTTTGGAGTATGATGGTGGTGTGTGTCGTTTTGTCTTTTTGTCGTGCGCCTCTGGTGGAGAGACGCTGTGACTCAGCAAGTACGAAGTGAATAATATAAGTAGTAGTAGTAGTAGTAGTAGTAGTAGTAGTAGTAGTAGTAGTAGTAGTAGTAGTAGTAGTAGTAGTAGTAGTAGTAGTAGTAGTAGTAGTAGTGGTAGTAGTAGTAGTAGTAGTAGTAGTAGTAGTAGTAGTAGTAGTAGTAGTGGTAGTAGTAGTAGTAGTAGTAGTAGTAGTAGTAGTAGTAGTAGTAGTAGTGGTAGTAGTAGTAGTAGTAGTAGTAGTAGTAGTAGTAGTAGTAGTAGTAGTGGTAGTAGTAGTAGTAGTAGTAGTAGTAGTAGTAGTAGTAGTAGTAGTAGTGGTAGTAGTAGTATTAATAGTAGTAGTAGTAGTAGTAGTAGTAGTAGTAGTAGTAGTATAGTAGTAGTAATAGTAGTATTAATAGTAGTAGTAGTAGTAGTTGTAGCAGTGGTATGTTTGCCATCCGACAACGATCAGCATGAATGAGCTGCAACGTCGATCACTCAGAGACACCCCCATAAATAATCAATCTACTACTACTGCAATGGAAATATCGTTTCGCCGGCGTACGGTATTATTGTATTGTATTCCGACCACACACGTTTTTTTTTCCGTTGGCTACGAAGTATGGGATGAGCAAGCGGGATTTTCTTCGGTTGGTTACAGTATAGGTTATATACCTGGTACGTAGCATTGCATGTGGGTAGCTGCGATATGACCAACAATAGAATACTTCAGAGTGTAAGCTTTCGAGCTCAGTCGTGGGTAGTGCGATATAACCCACAAAAAAGTATTCAACTTGATTTCGGGTCCGATTAAATCTCACCCACTAGCGTTGATATCCGGGGCTCTCCCCTCCCCTCGCCACGTACATACATACTACTCTGGCATAAAATAGACCAAGAACCTTCGAGACTTGCACCAAGAACCTTCGAAACTTTTACGAACACCTTTTTTTTTGTCGACTGGTTCCGCCAGGTTATTCGCGCGATCGAAGCGACCGCCGCAGCGGAAGAGCGAGGGGTGTTCCAGCCGGCTGTGATGCCTCGTGCGCATACGGAGGCGCACCATCACGGGCAGCGGCGGCGAAACGAGCCTGCCGCCGGTATCGACGATGGCGACGATGGACCATGCTGCGAAAAACACGCGTTTCGGATCGAAAGGAGTGCCTTGCACATGCTGGATGAGCAAGTCAAAGAAACGTCCCTGAAGGTTTGGCGGAGTCCTTACCAGTATATATGTATGTGTGTACTTCGACGCCTAAGTGTTTTTGTGAGCCGATGCTTTTCTCTAACGCGGCAGCTCCTATGTCCCCTTCATGGTCTGACACCTCCTATGCCGGCCATAATATGACCAGCTCCTACATACATACCTGGTACACGTTTTTCTCCATTCCATCTCGTACCAGGTATCATCTTTTCCTCCAGCTTCCTCTCCCTTTCGTCGAAGCTCAAATCTGGGGTCACATTGCAAGCGCTTTTCCCCACTACTTATGCCGGGGCGCGATTGATGCGCTTTTATTCCAAGACGCATTATTACGAATTGCTCGATTTTTTTGCCCCGGTAAAAAGTTATTTCATTTTGTCTCCCCCCCCCCCCCCCCCCCCCCCCCCCC